>CM057820.1:96889015-97181515 GCA_030067965.1 Latrodectus elegans | reverse complement strand
AATGGTGTTCCCTCTTTGATTCATGTCAGATGTACTCATGAATGCTTTTTAAATGACTGCCCCACTGTTTTCTTAATTCCGCGTTTTTTTAGGTTAAAACATGTTAAATGATATTCCAATATCCTTAAATGTTAAAGCATAAATATTTGATGTGCACAAATCTAACAGAAAAAAAATCCAAGCGCATGTTTGCTAGCAAATTTTATAGCTCGGATTTTTAGACACAAAAGATGTGATTATTTCCGTTCCTAAAATGATTTATTACATATACGTGCCAAGAAATTTAAGTGCACAAGTTTCTAAAATGATTTCTAATGAGATACACCAGACGTTTCTATAAATGTAGTTCTACACAAAATTATATATTTAAAGAGTGTGATAAAAAGGTTTAGAGGAAACATGTTTCAATATATTCGTATATTAACAGTATGTAAGAAATTTCTAAAAACTTTCCACCCAAATTTAAACTTTAATGTTTTAAAGAATTTTTACATTCTTCCGTTATTCCTTCATTAATTTAATATATTTTAAGCATCATGATATATCTTCCGCATTCTAAAATGGTTCAAATACTCTGACAATAAATCATGCACAATATTCTCAATACTACAAAAAATTAACGATTATTATTCTCTCATAATTTTTTTTTAATTTAAATTTATTTACAGTAGTAGTTTTATTACTAGCAATGTTTAGCAACTATAATCAGTGATATCGGAAAACAAAAAAAATGTAAAGTAGATGTAAGAGATGAAATATGAAAACTGTAAAATAGATGCAAAACATGTAAAAATAATACTTATAATAACATAAATAATGCTTATAAAATTTTAAAAAAATTCTGAATTAACAGTAGTTTTAGATAAAATACAATTAAGTGGCTTCATAATTTTTTCATTTTTGTATATATAAAATTTCGCATCTTAATGTATTTTTGTGACAATTACATTAAACCCTGACCCATTCTATGTAAATAGATAAAAGAAATTACAAATCAGAAGATACCAAATCTAGAATGTATATCAGACAAAAAAAAATATGTTGTGATTGAAAAGAGCTGATCGACTACGCAAGGGAGCATCATGGGATAGCTGTAAGACAACAAATCTTCAGAACAAAAGATCTGTGATTCGATCTAGGCCACATTTAAATACCGGGCGATAAATGATTTCTTTCATGCAATACATACGGTCTACTGTCAACAGAAAGTTCAAAGGGAAAGCAATTCATGTGGTGGATATTAAAATGTCTTACAACATCTTAAACTATTAGACCGTCTCATACACAGTGTCAAAATAATTATTCTTTTAATTTGTAATAGCAATTTAACGCACATGAAATGTGAAAAATCAGCTTGAAATGTTGCTTTTTAAAATAAACATTAAAAATAATTAATATATAAAAGCTTTGAAGATAACTACTAACCACTAGTTTATTAAAAACATTTCATTCAAAGTATAACATTGAAGTTTTGAAATTTCAATTGTCGATTGTATAACTCGTCATAAAAAGCTTTTTTCAGAGGTAAAGTATGTGAAACGCTATTTTTAAAGTGCAATCCTACTTCTTATTTGCAAGTTTTAAGGAATATATATATATATATATATATATATATATATATATATATATATATATATATATATATATATATATATATATATATATATATATATATATATATATATATATATATATATATATATATATATATATATATATATATATATGAGCTCCAAATACGTCTCAACTAAATAATTTTGAATTTATATTAATTTTTAAAAACTAAATCAAATTTTAGAAGCTAAACTAAATTTATTTAATTTTTTAAAAATTAGAATCTTTAGAAAACAAATTAATTTTTAGAAATTAAATCAATTTAACAAAAGAAATCAGTGTTAGATAAACTTAAATAAAATAGAGCAAAAAAGAGACTCGCGCGACTAATAATATAAATTACTATCAACTATGTTCTGGAATTTAATTTCGTGACGTCCCCATTAGGAAATCTTTAAGTATTTAATATTCCATGGTACTAAAAGAGAGAGAGACTATATGAGTATATAATTATTCACATTGTACTATATAATAATTTATTTTAAAGAAAAATAATAAAATAATACAGAAATGTTATTATAAAATTTGAAAATAGATATTACATTATTTATAAACTATCTACGTATTTCTAAAATTAAAACATTTTTAAAGAATATTATAAAAAAAAGGATTAATTTATTTAATTGAACTAATGCAAATTTCTGTTTTCGAAAACATTTTGCATTGTTAAAATTAATAATATATGAATATTAGGAAATAAACATTAAATTAGGAATTTTTATCAAAAATGTTTTTACTGATTTTTTATTTTATTTTGCTACTACTGATGCTTAATTCAGAAAAAAAAACATTTATAATAAAAACACTCCTAATTCCATGATTTTTCTTATATTATAAACCAATTTTATCTTCTTGATCAAATAAGAATTTTAATCAAACTTTATACCCGGATTAAAATTTATTAATAAAGATCACAAAATTAGAACCAAATGTAATTTTTTCATGCAAGTTCAAATTTCCGCTTTTTTCACTTATTTCACAAGCATATCATCAATAGATCTATGCATAATAAAGGGCTAAAAAACTAGTTAAAAATTATGGCATCTAAATAATTATTTATATTATATTCTGCATTGTGTAAAATTATCTCAACTAACACAGTATAAATAATGGATTACAGGTTATTGATGAATGAATACTGCAAAATATTTATGATAAAGGGTTTGCCTCACTAAAATGGAACTTTTATATTCTTTCAGCACTATGTTTTCATTGTAAACATTAAAATGTTTTTGATTTTATATCATTGGATATAAACTAAATATTATCACTGTGGTATATACCAAAAAATTGAAATTTGAAATTGATAAACTATAAGATAATTACGTGCAGTTGCTTACGTTATTTTGATTTCAATAAAAAATATAGAATTTAATGAAATAAGCTTCAAAACTTAAATATCTACAAACTAAAACACATTTTATTATTAAAGTAATATTAAATTTAAAAAATTAATGTATGGCACATACTTAAATATTCGATAGTATTTAAGCATCCAATACTGATAACCGACGTAGGTTGGTTTTTGTGGCGCAAAGTCCAAAAATGTACATGCTTGATAGATGACGATTTTCAATTAAAATTACAACTTTCGCACATGTGTATGTACTCAATCTAATAGCTTAATTTACTGATATAATACTTAATATATTTTTTATAATTTAAAAATTAAAAGTTAGGATAGAAAATTTTATGAGTTATCTAAATGTTATGCCTAATATGTAGACATAATTGGAAAAAACATGCTCAGTAAACATTAAATGTTAGAGAGCTGGTTATGTAAAGAATATTTAGTTTTTATGAAGTTGTTTATTAACTTCATATTATATAGTATAATATTTGAAGTAAGCTATTAAAAAATCAACTTTCTCTTTGGTATTCACACAAATTATATAATAATTAAAGATGATATTTATTAAGAAATATAATTTATTTTACTAATCTCGAGGAAATAACAGAACATTTTCTAAGATAGAAAACATAATTAAATGCAGTTAACACATTGATTAGTTAGCAGTATAACTCTCTTACGCTTCAAATATTTTAGTCTTATTCAAAACATTTGCCTAAAAATAAGGATATATTCATTTTAGAAAATTATGATTTTGGAAACTTGAGAAGTGTAAAATCACTTTCCTGGAATATTCAATGTTTATTCAACTCTAGGAATTTTTTCCACTGCTTCGGATTAGCAGATTTTTTAATCAAATGAGAACGCTTATATAAATTAATCAAAATTGATTAAGGTAAAGTAAATGGTTACTTAAGATCAATCTTACTAATTATGTATAGTCTTCGTTTAATTCAAACTTCCAGTATGCATTAAATATTCCTTGTTTACTACAAACATATAATATTACTATACAAAATATGTAGTTATTACAGTTCTAATGAAAACTAACACATGCCTATTCAACACATGTCTTTTAACATCTAATTTACATTTATTGCTCTGTCCAAGACTTCAACCGCGAAGTACCTTCTTCAGTTCTGTCATCTAATAATGTCACCAGCTTTTTGATGAGAAAAATTGGTGAAAAAAAAAGGAATAATGATTTGTAGCAAAATATAGATGTTTTAATTTTTCAATCAACCTTATAAAATTCTCAAATTTAAGCTTCTTAATATCTTTTTTGAGTCTGAAAATGGTGATTTATATTTCTAACTGACGAGTAGCTGTATTCATACAAGTTCAAGTGGCCATTGATGTCAACAATTCCCATTTTTTGCTGATTTATCTGGAATTAAGGAATCCAATAAAGTTAAACGTATGAATTTTTCAACATTTCTTGTTCTTGGCTAAATGAGTTCAGGATATCTGGTTGATGAGTGAGCTTTTTACCTCGTCTGCATAGCAGCAGCTTAATTCAGTGTTTCTATATCGTTAAAATCTAATACATTTTTAGGAAGTTTCCTTTATGTGGCAAGATTACATTCAAAATCTCATAATTTGATCAATGATCAGGATATGATTTCTCTATCGTTAATTTAATGAATTCTCTATCATGGGCCTTAAAGATTAATCAATTCTCGATCAATGCTTCCGTAATATCGACCATGATTTGTTTTCTTGGCAAGCTTTTGATTACAATCTTGATATTTTTTCCATCTGGTACGATGCATATATGATATTTGACTTTTCCTGTTAAAAATGAGTTCTCTGTATTTTTCCAATACACTGAACTTTATCTTAAACTTTTAACCATCTGAGATTTTGTGAAAAATCTTGTTTTAAATGTGCTTGTGGTGGTAAAATAGTTTGTGCTTTCACTGAAAAGCTAGTTTGTCCACCCTAAGCACTTTTCAAGAGCACAAAACCATTTAATTTCGTTTTTGCTCTGACCAACCTCAGAGTAGTGTCATCTTGATGACTTATTTACAAGCGGGACGCCCCTATATTATAACAGCACATATTTGTAATTTGCGAATGTTCTTTTCTGTTCAAAAATATTTATTATTACTTGTCGCAATCATTTACCAGATTCAGTATGAAAGTATCAATATGAACATGCGTACTTTTGAAACCCTGATTCTTGTATATTTTTCTCTCACTCATACATGCCTGAGTTCTTTTCTATCAGAAAATGTGGTAGGTAGCATTTTTGTATAAATTTACATATAAGTTCGTTTTTATCATTTATATAAACTACATATTTTTATATTATTGCTATTATATTGTATGGTGAATTTCAAAAAAACATTGTTTCTTATCCTTTGGAGGCCAGTATACTTTGGGAAGTCTCTTTTCCTAATTTTATCAACTTAGAAAACTAGTTATTGTGGGAAGATATCTTTTTATAATGAACAAATTAAGTAGATTCCGTGTCCAGTTGACTGATGGAGTTTCTAGTGTCATAACACCAAAGACATTTGCAGTATTTTAAACTATGATAATATCTTGGACTTATTTGTTCACAAATATAAAAAACCATCGCCTTTATGGGGACAAAAATTAATCATTAAAAACACAATTAGTAAGCCAATAGCCTTCAATTTTGAGAAATATTATAGCAACTATAAATAAGTATACTATGCTTTTAAAAAATTTGTAATAGAATTATGCTCCAGATTAAATTCATAATCATATACACAAAAGGAGGTTTACTACAGTTTCTCTAATTCACGCGCGCACGCGGCTCATTGTTTAAAATTTAAATTAGCAAATTTATTTAAAAAGAAGTTTTTAACTAAATGAAATCAGTAAAATGATATATGCAACAGAATTACCACTATGATTCCATAATATAAAGCCTTTTTTTTAACTATTTTTTACTTGATTTTTTTATTGACGAATTTTTACAAAAACAGTTAAGAAGTAGTAATGTTACCAAGCAAATATATTACATGTATTTTTAAAATATCTAGCACATTTAAAAAAGAATACATATTTTAAGTTTGAACTGATTATTTTAGTTTTTACATTATCTGTTGCAGCTGTGCCAGCAACTAAGAATTAAATTTAATTGCTCTTATAAAATTTTACTTAAAGTGGTACTACAAATATTGATGTATATAATGCTGACATTTTGACATTGGCTTGTTCCTGTTAAGCATTCTGATAAAATTTGCAAATTTATAAAATAAGAGCTTGAAAAATCATCTGTAAATAATAGCGTAGACTTTCTCACAGAAACCGAACACTTGAAACCTCTTCCTCCTAAAATCCTAAAAAATAATTAAAGTTTGTTTTAGACACGCATTTTTGTTTTAACAAGTAATCACAGCTGAGGTAGGTAAATGGCCTACTAATTTGTATACTATATTTTGATTAAGAAATCTTGCTTAAAAGTTTTAAATTTTATACTTGTCATCATAGTTTTTCACTATTTTCTCAAGGGTGTTAAATTACTTTTAGAAGTTATTGCATGTGTGCTTTAAAGTCCTATTATTTCTAAAGATGGAAATACAAAATATTGCATTTATTATTCTCATCATACAATTTAATTTTTAAAGGTTAAATATAATAATGTTCAGTTAATCATAATTTTGAAATACTTTTTTAATTTTACAAGGTTCCTCATATTTTATTTTTTATTATATACAGATACAGACACACTATAATTTAAGTAATGTGTATATAAAATATAAAAAAAATGATACGCTTTAATATTTTTTACATCATCAAAAATATTTATTTTAATTAATTGGAGAACTCAATTATTTTATAGAATACCAACATAAATTGAAGAAATTCTTTTCATTTAAGAGTTTTAAAATGAATCACAATAACTTAGTATATTTATTGAAAAACTTTCATCATAGAACTCAGCAGGATGTCAAAACTGAAGAATTCTATTTTGAATAATTGTTAAAAGGGGAAATTTTCTTTTTAACATTTTGTATTTCGTTGTTGAGCCAGGTATTTCTTAAAGAGTTTCTAACAAAAGTTTCCGTTCACTTATGTATTTTTAGAAAAGAATTTAACCACTTAAGAATATCTCAATCAACAACAGCTGACGACAGGAGATCTTCTGATGTACAAAGAGCAGATTTTGAAGTGCAGGCTCAAGAGCTCATTGATGAAGAAGAGCAAGTTCTCAAGATAATCCAATATGGTGCAAGAGTGGCTCACCAAGAAGGTCTCATCAATCAAAACAAAGAAACCCGACAGCGTAGATATTTTATGTCAGGTAATTCTTTACAAATTATTTTACTTTTTGTGATGGAAAGGCAAAACTTACAAGTAGCCGTACATAAATTATTCAATAATTGCTTATTTTGTACAAAATTTTCGAAATATAATTATTGTCTTATCTATATCGATTAGAGAAATATAAGGGCAACAGCCTCGATTGTATGTTAGGCTTAATCTAAAATTATTAAAATATTTTAAAATGCAATATGTAAAGTAGATTCTTCAGAGTATTTCAATAATGGATATAATTTATTTACTAATGCATGTAACATCCTGGCAATTTGAATAACGTAAATCACATCCTAGTAACAAAACAGATTTTTCTGTTTGAAATTTTAATTTTTTTTTTCATTTTAATATCACAATAACAACGGACCTTTTTATAAATTATGTTAACTTATCTTAAAGTATGCAAAGTATGAAATAACGTTGCTTTTCTGAGAGATACCTCAGGGAACTCATGTATAAAGAGTACTCTTTATACAACTTAACATTTTATAAAAAATTTATTTGACACTTTATGTTTAGTTCTTAAAATTTAAAAAAATTAATATTTTTAAAAAAGAAAATTATAGTTAGAAAAGAGATATGATAAATTTATTTTTGTTGTTATGTCCATAATTAAAAACTTCTTTTAATCTAGCTCTGCGTGATTTATGTGAATCTTTAAATTTGTTGAATTTATCATTACAAATGTAACTTTATCATTACAAATGTAACTTTATCATTACAAATGTAACTAAATTATTTAAATTTGTAATTGATATGTGCACTTTAATGCAAAATTTTCATGGCAGAAGAAAGTCAGAATTCATACCCATAAATACATGTAAAATGATTTCTAAAATTTGAGATACATATGTTGTAAAGTTCATCTTAAAAAAGTGATAATAAAATAGAATGCGAAATTAATGGGAGTGATATTAGTGTTCATTTAAAGAAACTAAGCAAAAACCATCTTCATTTTTTTAAAGAAACAGATATTTTAATTTGGAAAAAATATAAAAACTAAAAATTCTGAAATTTGTTTGTAAGTTTTGTGGTCTTATGTTGATTTTCATTTTTGGTTTCTGATTTCACTGAAAACTTCCGAAAAAAACTCTGGAAGTAATATGGATAAATCTTCCACCACATTTGTTGAGATGTCGAGTATTTGAATAGATGAGAAGTTAATTATTCTAAATAAATGATGCAGGGTGTCGTGAAGTGTTCTACAATATGATCCAACTACTGTAAAATCAATAATTTCAATGAGATAATTCTATATCTTATATTTTTAAGACCTAGAATTGTCCAATTGTAACTTACTTTACTATCACTCAATCATATTTTTTTTGTAGACTGATAACTCTAGTAGATTTGTTTCAGTTCAACCCTCAATTACAATACTTGTGGAAGACCTATAAAAGGATCTTAAAATGATCAACCCTAAAAGGATCTTAAAAGACACGAGATTGAGCTCGTTCAGATAATTTTAACACATCAGAAATAAGAATTGTAGCAACTGTTATGCAAAAATGCTGCTTGAAATCTGAAGGTGCTTTCTTTTTCTCATTGAACCAATGACATAGACCTCATTTGTGTTAGGCAGGAGAACATGATTCGTAGAAATGACACATAACAGTGGATTTCTGTATCATATCAATTCGCACTGAAGATGGAATTAAGTTATTTTCTGATTCGGCTGCAACAAGAAATCAATCCAGCATTGTTGAAATACAATGTTACTGAAGTTGTTTCCCTGTCATACTTTTCTGTATGTAACTCAGTTGTGGAATCTAAGAGTCAGGTACAAGCTGCAGGATCAGAATCTTCGTAACTTAAAAGCAGATACCAAATAAAATACCTTAGCGCTTTACCTTTCATCTCCAAAATTATCTTTTCACTAGAAAGAGAAAGCAACTGTGATATATTTAACCAACCTCAGATGGTTTTAGTGAACATGACGAATCATTGGTTAAATCGGAATAAGAATTTACTCTCTTAGGATAATTAGAATGCACCCTAGCCAACCAGGCTTATTTGCAGAGGTTCAGGAGTCATGATTTGGTCATGTATTCTGATACTTTATCTGCACGTGTAAAGTATCACCAAGTGATCATTGATACATATGTCAATTCTATGTTTTATTTTTTTTCTGATGAGTGATAAGAGAAATCTCTTTAAGCTATGCCTGTTGAAAATTATACGAATAATGGTTTGGTGTGAATAAAATAACTTTCTTAACTTCTAGTGTAAAGTACAGTAACATTAAAAAGGCTCGTGTAAATATAAAATGAAGATAAAAAATACATTGAAAATTTAAAGAAAAATAGTCAGAAATATCATAAAAATTCGTTTCAGGATGATATTGAGTAACATAAAAATTAAAGAATACCATTTAAAACAATAAAGGACTTTTTGTATGGTTCTTGGCAAACTGAATGAAATAAAGCATTTATACATCTTATTTGTAAGAAAAAATTGATGGCGTTCCACTTAAAAACCCACCTTGGCTCAAATCAATTTCCATCACAAGACTATATCATCATTATTAGAAGAGTTTAATAATATTTCCATAAAATACCTGATCCCTTCACCATATTTTCAGATGGATTCATACTTGAGGATGGATTTGCTTTCACTCTTATTGAATTTGGTATTTCAGCTGACAGAAATAATTAATACAACTAAAGAGCAGCAAATCCCATCCTTTATTTGAAAAGATAGCCAGTTATCCGTGAAATCAATCTGGAATCCTATCATCATTCCTGCAATCCACTACATTGTAAAACTGCAAGCCTTAAAAACAGTATTTGTATTGGATATTTCTAGAATCATTTAGGGATTGTTAGTAAAGAGGAGTTAGATAAGTTAACAAAGCAAGCAGCCTTTTCAGTCAAGGATCAATGAATATTCCACACTTTAGGATTGGCATTAAATATAAGCTTAAGAACTGAAAAAACGAAAAACTGAATATGTGAACTGTGAAATATCTAGCTATGCTTTATAGAACAGCTAGGCATATTTTCACCTTTATTTTAAGGTGAGCTGGAATCCTATAAACTCGAGTCAGAATAGGTTCCTTTCCATGACTGGACATGGCCCATTCCCCTTAGACTTCATGAGATACACCTTCATACCATTATTGACAACATACAATGATATTGCAAATGTGGAGAAGAGTGCACTATTTTATTATCTATGTTCTTTAGCCTGTTAGATGTACATAAGCCTGTACTACCTTTTGAATGGCATTTGGAAACACCCCTATCAGAATGGCTCATCACGAGGAAGAAAAAGATTCTCTCTAAAAGATCTCAGGAAAACAAACTCAATTCTCTAATACTTTTCGCATAATTCTAAAACGCCTTTCTACATGATTTACCGAGCACGAAGAGTAAAAAGTTTGAGATCTTTTTCAGCCATACGCATCAACAGCAGTAAATCCTTTAACGTTCTTTCTCAATCCCTCTTCAAAAACTTTTTATTAAAGTGAGAGCATTTTTTGTTCCAGAATCATCCTCATAAAAGTGAATGTTGGGGTACGCACAAGAGTCACACATAAGTATCTTTTGTGCAGTTTCATCTATATGTATTTTTTAAACATTTAGCAAGCTGTAAAATCTTTGTCTTAAAATTTACATACCTTAATAGAGATTAAAATTCCATTAATGTAAAATAAAAAGCTAAATAAATTTTTCAGTACCCTCTACCAAAACTGGTAAACCTCATATGTAATTAGGTACAGGATTGTCTGTTGATAGAAAATATAACAAACCCGAGTCTCACGAATGTGATAAGGTCATCCACTCAAATATGAAAGGATGAAAATTAATTTCTGAACCATTATCAATCTTCATATTGTTCAATTATGTTCTAAGCATAAGGAATAAAAAAAATGAAAATGGATTTTGCCTACTACACACATTGCATTGTTTCAACTTAAATCATGTTCTTACCATAATGAGGTGCACAAATTCTGATGCTATGATTAATTAAAAGCATTAATCTCTAACTTCTATAATCTAAGGCATATCATAAGGTCTCAGAATTTCTTCTGCAAAAATGTAGCTTATCAAAATGACATTCCGAATGATACCAAGTCCGTATATCTGCTTATACTGATATAGTAAATGATACAAACCTGCATCAAATACAATGGAATTTATGGGTTGTTTTAGTTATCTTTTGAGCTCATTGCTTTCAAGAGTATATTAAATATATTTCGTTATAATTCCCCTTTAAAATTACACTTCAGTTCGAACGAATATTTGAAAGTAATGGGTAGTCAACTGTAACAACTTTGCAATTAATCTTACTAAATTGATCTTATAACGGCATTGCGTCAGGACCTCATCAGAATGTACAACATTAACATTGTCTTATAAATGTTTATTTGCTAAAATATCGGTATATATATTTTAAAATACTTACCTTGTGATCTTATACACTAAATCTTAAAAAGAAATTTTGCTAAATGAGATAATTATTTTATTTTAACGAGCTGTAAATAGAATTTATTTGTCATTATTTTCTGTTTTATTACGAGGTTGGCTTCGGTATATTTAGCATATTTCTTTTACTTTGGAATTGTATATACAGAGTTTTGAAATAACATTTCTTGACACTTCATTAGCATCTATTTCAATATTTCATATTAATTCCGATACAAATTTCCCAAGAATATGAATCATAAATCAGATAAATTACACAATTGTGAAATTTTCATCATTTCCTTTTCAACACAATAGTAAGATTTAATTTCACTATTGGTGTACAATATAAAAGAACCTTTTGTAAAATCACTTTTTCTGCATTCATATCTCTGTTCTTTCATTTGATGACGATTTACACGCGTCATTTCCTTTCCTGGCTTTATAAAATTAAATAAATATAGTTTTTATTTGATTTTTTAGTATACAAGCCACAAATCATTTTGTAAAATCAGTTGTTGGTATTAAGATACATTTTAAGGATTATGTTTACGCATATATATGTTATATTCTTGAACCAATCTGGTCAACAGCGTCTCATAAAGTTAGTTCTGTTGGTATATATACTTCATTTAACCGACACAGCTAGATTTAATATATTCCACTTTATTATATATCAAAGTAATATATTCCATTTTTTAATTCATTCTTTCTATTAAGCTTCGTATTTAGTGGTCGTATTTCAGCTGCTTTTGCTTTGAGTATACTGCTACTTTTGTAATTTTAAACATTTTTGCTTTTTTATTTAACTTGAATTTCATATTATAATGATAATTTACTTTATATATATATATATATATATAAAGTAAATTATCATTCTTTGCATTTTATTTTAGGTGTATACAATCAACTTGACTTTGCTCTTAGTTTGTCAACAGCAGCTCAACAACATGTTTTGTGTGTAGTAAGGCAAATTGATGGTAAGAAAATATTCATTCACATATATTTGCATTTATTCATGCCGAAGTATATGTAATTGAATTTATTTCGTGAGAATATCATTTCCCAGAATTCAGAAAACTCATGAATAAGATACTCTTTTGCAGTTGTTAAAGTTTCTCAATGATATTTAAATTTGAAATATTTAGAAATTAAGTAAGCTTTTAGAAATACTTACTATTTAGGTAGTATTACATATAAATAGGAAATCCAATGTTTATAAATTTTTATCGCCGTACATTGATTTAAAAGTATTTTGTATTAATTTTACTCAAAATATGTATTTTTCAGAAGTTTTAAAATTGTGATAAAATTTATTCTTCCGTAAATGATTAATCTTAAAGGGGGGGCTGATTAGGACATTTTAGAAGTTAGAGTTGTCTGGAACCAAATTGAATCTTGTAGAGGACCCTGAGGCGAACATTTTCATGTATTAATATTAAAGATCCCATGGTTCGAGTTTTCTCTCTTTATCCTGCCTTTGTCGTTTCCTTGTGTGTGTGAATGAAGTATGAATGATGCCTACCCTATAAACGGATCCCTATGGCACGTGTGAGGGTGCGATCCCGGGGCAACGCCTCGGCGGCTAAGAGGTCGCTGTGTCTGGTCGGTTGCTTGGTATCAGGGAACAATTGATTAATAGACTTTGTTGTAGTTGTAACTGCCTACTATCTTCCATTGGAAAAAAAATTCTACTGCTCAAGGGGTTTATTGAATGAAATAGAGAAACATGAATTCATAATGTGAAATAAAATATAGTAACATAGATGAAAATAAAAGCAAAGACATTAGTGTAAACATGTTTTTCTCAGCTTAAATATTCTGATTAAACTTAGTCTGTTTGCCAATTTATGGGCAATTTGATATTACTTTTATCATAACTGAATTATTTTGCCTAGTTAACACAATATGTGTCTTAACACTTTTATTCATATATTCTTTAGACATTGCTAAATACGTTCTGAATTTTAAAAAGTGCAAAATATTAGCAGTGTTATTCATTATGCGATAAATAATTGATAAACATTTGAAATCATTAAAATCCTTTTGCCCTTTTGCAGTACTTGTATTAAAAACGTATGATAAATCTCGTTTTGTGTACAGAAAAATTTATAAGAATCTTTCTTTTTTTAAAAGCGTTAATCGTTTAGAAATTTTCAAAACATTTTGTTTTACGTACATTGAAATAACAATTTCAAGTTGGTGATCAAAAAAGTATAATGAAGAGAATTAATTTGATTAAGAATTAGGTAATCAGAATTATTAATAAATGACGAACATCTCAGCTTTCTGTGTGATCATGTGTAGAAAAATAAAAACCTTTTTTATATTATCGCTCAAACATGCATAAATACCAGTAGTTACTGTGGATTCTTATCGAACAACAATGCCTATTGTTTCAAAGAGAAACCATTTAAGTATTTTCCACGCCAGTAGATTTTAACCTAAAATTTCACAATGAAAGTTTTCAAGATATTAATAAATTAAGTAAGAAATATATTTATAAAAACAGTTGAATTTTGAAAGGTTCACTTATATCGTCAAATAATAAGCTAGGCAATAATATCTGTAGACAAAGTTATTTTTCATTTAATCATAACTAAAAATTTGCATTTTATTTAAATAAGTAAATGCAACTTTAAAACGTGTATCAAATTGTTAAGATAAATAAATTCAAATATTTTTTAAATAAACTATGTCTGTAAAATAAAGAAGGTAATTATATCAATCGATTTATTTTTCAAAATCAAATTTTTTAGTACATAATTCCATCCATACACACAAAAAGCAAGATATGTATCCCTTATCTTTCACTCTTTAATAACATAGAATAACATAAGTACACTAAGTAGTTGTGCATTTTGAATCATTAAAATTTACATCAAAATATTCATAATGTCTCTCGTCCGTGATATACCATGTTTCATCGTACATTAAAACAATTAGAGAAAGCGATTAAACGTAACTAACGATGCTTTTAAAATAGTTTGATTTTTAACGTTCGATCCAAATGATTTCTAAAATTGAAGCTGAGTGAATACACCGAAGTTAAATACAGCATTTTTGTCCATTTAGTTACCTGCTCAAACTTCATTATAAGACATTTTGTAACTAAATGCAATATATTCTTAAATTTAAAATAAATGAAGCAAGCAAATGTACTCCAATTTCGATTGACTATGCCATTGTGCCTTGGATGTAATTTCTAAAATTCGATATAAAATATAATTTAAGTCAAACAATCCATAAAATATGATATGAAAATATTTTAAATGTCTTATTAATGATTAAATTAGCTTTTATTCATCCAAGTCACAATCATCTGATTTTTTAATAATGAGTACAAAATTAGAAGTTTTTAATAAATTGAAGAATTAGTATGGATTTATGTAAGTAGTAGTTTCTAAAAAATATGAATCCATAATATTCTTAAACATCATTTCTTAAATGTGTTACTTCAGGGTAAACTTTCAATTTATTTTAAAAGCGAATAAAATTCTTTGATAAGTAAATTTGAGTACAGTGCTTACATTTAAAAAATAATAAACTTTTTCATTTTTAATTAAATAAATTAATAACAAAAGTGATGTTTATGCACTTTTAATATGTGTTTCATAATTTTTACATAAAAGATATAATCTTTATCTAAACTATATATTAAATAATATTTCAGATAAATATTGGCTAAACTCCAATTTTATGACACATAATGTTTATAGTTAACATTATTTTATTCAATCAATGCCATAAATGTTTTAATCATTTACCTTCTTTGCCACGGCTCTAATGAGTATTAATAGATTGGCGATTTACAGAACAAAATATCTTGCATTTAATCCCAGCCACTGTTGAATAACGGAAGATGGATTCACCTAGAACACCTTTTGTGGAGGATGTTTGGAAATTTTCTATGATTCTTCTATTACGATATTTGAAAATTTGATAGTCCATAGCCTAGTATCAAAACATCAGTTAATCCAATCATTATATTGTTAAGCAATTATGTTATGAACTAAACAATAGTAAAATTATAAATCGTGTTCTCTTTAATTGCTAACTTTTAGGTACTGTTTGAATATAATACCTGTTGTTGGAAATAATAATGCGTTAAATTTTAATTAATGAAAGTTTATTTTTTGTTATGAAAATTGCATGTAACATAAAATGAAGTACTTTATTTTGCGGAACCCCATAAAGTGTAAAAATTTTATTAGATTCCAAAATTTATAGTAATTTTCTTATTCTTACTTACACAATAAAAGTTATTGTTTGAAATTATTTATAAAACTGATCAAAAATATATTTGATCAGTTTAAATCAAAGCTGTTTTCACATTTCTTAAAAATGATATTTATTTTTGAGGTGTTAAAAAACTGCTGAACATGCCTGAAAATACTTAAGAATTTACGAAGAATGGTTTTAAATCGCTTTAGGAACTTCTATTTTAAATTCTAATTTGTATAAATTACTAATCTTCTTAAAATGTTGCTTACATTTTCCAAAATGGAAATAATTTTCAGCATTTTCAATAATTTTATTGGGTATTTATTTTTTTATATTATGAAAATCAAATTCTAATAAAAGAAATTCGGAAGCAATCAAGTATGAAAAAATGAATCTTTAATCAAAACATTTTTATTCTTCGCAGGAAATGGCAAGCTTTTAGTAATGTTTATTTTTTGTAGCATTCAATGTTTACTTTTGAGACACTTAAGGAAAAAAAGACTTCCAGGAATAATCACCGAGATTAAAAATATTGCAATTTTAAACTGCATGAAGAAAAGGTATATTTTTCAGTGTAATGTGTGTTTTAAAGACAAATATGTAATTTGTCAATAAGAGGAATTTTTGAAAATTTATGAAAAAGAAAATTTTATATCATCTCTTTAAAAAATGTACAGAATAACATTTCGTGCAAGTTGTATTGATATATGTAAATTTTACTTTTTTAATTAAAGAACATAAAGAAGCACAAGTTATTCATATTTTCCATTGATCTTATTACTTAATTGTTTTACACAAAATTTACTGATTTACCTTACACAATAGTTTTTAAAATTAAATTCTGGATAAATCTAGATAATCTTAAAAATTTATTTAAATTTTTTCTCGTAAAATATAATGATCATTTTGTAAGATATAAATTTATAACCATAAATAAACAAAATATAACTGATGTTAATATTGTAAAAATATTTAGTATGTAATTAAATATAAATATCTTGTTAAAATGGCTTTAAATAAGTCTCATTTTATTGAGATAAATTTAACTTACGACCGTTGTTCACATCCTTAAAAAGGAAACTTCTTTGAAATAAATAAAGTGATTAAGAAAGAATGTATAGAAATTTTTATGAAAATAATTAAGTTCAAAAAATACATAAGCCCTTATTAAACTGAATTTGGTAGTTATTATCCTTCTGCAAAAATTTTAGAGATAATTAAAAAGCATTACTAGAAATGGTTATGTAACTTTGGAGAATGAGTGCCATTCTTCTAAAAATGACTGTTTTAACGATATGATCACATTATATGATAATTCGTATAAGAATTTATTTGGTTTAAATATTTTTGGTTAAATATGTGAGTAGCCCCTTTATTAAATTATTTTTTCACCAACTTTTTTATTATATTATTAGCTCATTTATTATATTTCCATCCACTCAATTAAAAATACATATTTAATTGAAATGTTTGATATACCTTATTTCTCATATAATTTACACATTTTAAGACTATAGGAAAATTTAAAATATGTAATACATAAATAAATATGTGAATTTAATGTACTAAACAAGCATTTAAAATGTACGTATTTAGCTATATATTAAAATATTTATTGAATTATCACGAATTAGGAATTGTGACAGGAACAAATATGTTTACATTTGTGTCCATTTTGTAGAAATCTATTTTATTTAATATATTTTAACTATATTACATTGAAATTAAAAATAAATTTTAATGTTTAGGGTTCATTACCAATGATTCTGCCATAATCCCCTATGTGGATGTTTCATCACAGGAAAACTTTGCTATTGATGAGGAATCAGTATCCAATCTTCAGGGTCTCATTGATGATGTCATATTTTCTGTCAATCGTAAAAACATTCACTACTTTAAGTAAGTGTGTCAGTAAGTTTTTTAATTAATCACTTTTTTGAATAAAGTGAACTATTTTAGGATAAATGCACACTTCTATTACAAATTTATATGTAATTACATTGTTTTTCACCATATAAAAAACTTCAAAGCAATGATTACTATCTGAGACATTTTCATTTGAGTAATATACAGAAGATGCCATATTTGTTTGTTTGTTTTTATAATTTGATTAAAATTAGATACTAATGAAAGAATACATTTTCTTTACAAATGAATATTTTTCGAAACATTTTAATTACAATCGGAAGGTTTATTGCATATTTATATCACAAAGAGAGAGAGAGAGAGAGATCGATATATTAATATACTACAGAAAAGATTTAAACGTTTACCTTATTTTTACACTAAAATTACTCAATTAAGTTATTTTATAAACAATCCTCAAAATATTCTTTGAAAAAAATGTTTTTTGCGCATTTAGTAAAACATATCGAAGATGTTTGGTTTTCATAGTTTTGTTTTCCCTCTCATTCTCACTTTTATTGATAAATATCACTGACATTTTATTCTCATGTACATAGTATATTAATTTTAAATAGCGTTTTGAATATAAACTACCTAAAAGTGTATTGATTACAAGTGCATTATTCAACGTTCTTTTTGTCTTTATATATACTTACCTATTAATATTTATAAACTTTAAATTGTTTTGGGAGATTCCGTGTATTGACTATTTAATGTATTCACATTCTTTGAGCATTTTATCAAAATGCTGAAATTATAGAAATATTTTCTAGAAAATTTAGAGTGTTTATAGAATTTTTATAAAATATGAAAGATGAAATCTATTAACTAATGTTCTTTGAAAAGATATTTGATGAAGTGTTTTTATTTAAATATTTTGCACATTTTTCTCCATTAATTTCTTTAAGTTTTTCAAAGTATTTGGTGAAATAATTCATAAGAAATGATTCAAACGTTCCTGTAAATTTAAAAAATAATATATTAATACATATTCTTATGGTATTTAATGGTAGTAAGAAAAATAATTTGCCTTTATTTTAATTTTAGATTTATGGTTTTTTTAGGTTTATGCTTGATTCTGTTTGAAAAATAAATTCCTTTGATTAAACAAAATCTCTAAAAAAATATGGAATAATTGTATAATGAAATAAAAAAAAAGTTTTTTAAAATATTACTGAAACACTGAACATACATTCATTCCTGAAAGCTTAACAAGCACTTTATAAACTTAAAATTTAGAAATGAAATGATTTTAGTGTACAATGGAGAGAGGGAGGCTTAGATGCCAGCTTTCCTGCTCATCAATATTATTTAGAAAGATTCGGTGCCGCTATTTTCACGAGCATCAAAACACTGGTGGACGAGGACATAGCAGCCACAACTCCTGATTGGCAGAATCTTCCGCCCAGAATACGAAAACCTATTCAAGTGAGTCCATTAACTTAGTTTTTCTTTTAAATATAAATCTTCATAAATCTTTTTAAGAAAGAATATTGAAAATTTTTAATTATTTTTAGCAAGTATGACGGTAAAATTAATGTTTCCACCAATCAAATTCTAGTTGATTTCGAATCTAGTATGCAACCAGGATAATGCCTTATTATTTATGAGATGAGTTCATTTTAAACGCATACTATATTATTTTTAACCTATGCTGAATTTAAATTTCAAAAAAATGTTTGAACATTAAGTATATCAATCATAATAAATTCCTTTGGTGCTTAAATTCAGTATTTTATTGCTGTTCAAATGAGAGAGCAACAACATCTTGATTAGCAGATTAAATCAGCTTCGATGAACAATTCATACATATAAAAAATGTTTCATTCATTAAAAGAGTCAAAATTAGTAAAAAATAATAAAATCATAATTCATATAAAATATTATAACTTCATAAAGCTAAAATTTCTTAATCTAAATAAAAAGAAAATTTTATATTCGTAACAGATGATTCTTTTTAATTTTATTAAACTTTTCAAGCGAAAAATATGCTTTGTTTAGAAACTATGAAATATGCAAACATTGTTTGATTTTTAAGAAATATTTGACTTTTGCTTGAATTTTAAATAATTTTTGCAGCAAAAAAATAATAATGGAAAATATTAGTTAAAAAAAAACATTAATTTTGTTCAAATTTACATTACAGCAACTATTTTTACATCACATGAAAATAAATAATTCAATTTACAGATATTAATTTTATTACAATGTTCATTCAATGATCTGTCATAATCCATATCGAAAAATTATGTATAATCACATGTGTATGTTTTCTGTATGTGTGGTATCTGTAAGTGTGTACACTTATGTCCGTAAGTTAAGGAAAAAGCAAGTTTCAGCGAATAAAGGTTCAGAAACAAATTGAATGTTACTTATTAATAAAGACCATTTACTACACAAAAAGTAAAGAGCAAAATCAATGATACATAATGATGACCATCTTTTATTCATAAAAATCATTATTTTTGCTCCCTGAAGCAAGCATATCTTCATTACAAAAGCATAATATTGCATGGGTGACGTTGTGTCTAATATATTGTAATTCTCCGAGATGTGAAATCCTTCAAGCAAGTTTGAAACATATAGCATATCAAATAACCAAGCTGATCCTTGAGAAGAATGTTCCGTACACAAAGCAATATGCAAGAACGCTACCATTCCATATGGATGGTATTGCAAACATTCTTTTACGATGCCTATTTGGTGAATAATGATATTATCTTTCAAAAACACAAATTTTGCACAGAGATGTATAAATAAATGAATGTGCATGATGTTCTAAAATGATTTCCTAATAAACAGCACTTGTTATAGTTCCGAATTAAAAAGCCGATCTATTACGATCTATTACGACTTGGATTATGGTAACGGTGTCTTTCGATGATCTTGTTTTGGTGCTAACGGATAACTAGTTTTAAGTATATGAATATCTGATATGAATTAGGCTGCAAGTTTGTACACCTAAAATCCTTAAAAACAAAAATGTACTTGGACAATGTCGACATTTCATGCTTTCTACTCCAACTGAATTCTGGTTAAAAACAGTGAACACTCCAGACAATTATGCAAGTATAGATAGTATAGATTAGTATTTCCAAAATATTTATATATTGTATTCATTGAAACTGTTATATCTATCCATAGTTTCAAGTAGTTAACAAGACAAGTTGGATGATTTGTTCCATCTTCTTCTTTCGGTAGTTATTTCTAAACACCGAACTTTATTCGGTATTGGAACTCTTTGGCTAACTATACTGTTACCCCTATTAACTTTTCCGTCATCCTGGAATAATAGACAAGATCTAAAGATATTACCCTGTAAAGTTTTTGTATGCTTTTATCTAAGTATGCTTACATTCCAGACGAAATTAACAGACGGCTTATAAATGAACACCATAAAAAATCATCCCCATGCGTCCTCTGAGTCATATTTTTCTGTTATGGCTGAGAGCGGCTAACATAACGTTTATTAACAATTTCCCTTGTTTGTCACAATCTCTTATATATACAGATTTCTTACACTCTCCACTATATAACGTATTACATGTTCTCTAATGTCTTTCTGTAATTTGCATATTATTGTTAAAGATGTGTGTAGTAATTCTATAAGTAAAATTTTTGAAATATATTGCTATAATCTGTCTGAATAAAACATTTTATTGTAATTAAAATCTTTATTCAAGCAAAAGTAATTCTTTAGAAATTTTGAGAGATTTTATACAATTTGAATTCTTTAAGGCAAATATTTAAAGTTAAATGAAAATATCATTTATGAATATTACAGTATATAATAAAATTTCTGCTTATAAACAAAAAATCTTTCTAATTGGACTTCTTAAAGAAAATTTTAATTTTTTGAAACTTTAAGTTCTAAAGATATTTTTTTACGTTTAATTTCGAAATGCATCAAATACCATTTTAAAATCTTAGAACTAAATATTTTTAACCTAAAGTCGATATTGAATTAAATTTAACATTTAATTTAATGATAAATAAAACAATAAAATTATTAATTCCAATTTATTTTTAATTTAATTCTAACAATTTTGTAATGATTAATAAGGATATAATTTAAACACATACAACAACTTCAAAGCTAGAGGAACTGAAATTATGTTCATTACACATGTTTATTTAAACATTGATTAAAACGAATGGCTTCCAGTATTTTATCTTACTGTTCTTCTGTTACACACATACTTATTACAATTACGGAATTTATACTTTCTGTTTGATGAATTTATATAAGCTCTATTTATACAAATTTAAATTGTATAGAAAACTATCTTTAATATGAATAAAAATTTTAAAAAAATGAATTATGCTATAAACTTCTATCGGCAGAATTCGTTTCTCTCTCTAGCTAAATTATTGAAACTTAACTAACTAAAAATATTTTTTAGACGTATATTAAAAATTTAATTTCAAAATAAACAAAATATTTGGCAGCATATTTACATTATAAAATATTTCTGAAAATATAGTTTATCCAGCTGAAATAACAGGAGTTATTTAGAAATTAAAGAATATTTAATGTTATTAAATGAAGAAAACAATATATACTTGAAAAAAAATGATTATTTTGCATAATAAATATCTCTTTCAATTCT
Organism: Latrodectus elegans; assembly: GCA_030067965.1. NCBI lineage: Eukaryota > Metazoa > Arthropoda > Arachnida > Araneae > Theridiidae > Latrodectus > Latrodectus elegans. The sequence continues at coordinate 97,159,112 of CM057820.1, read as the reverse complement.
CTACATAATTACATCAACCTCTAATCTAAACCTAAAGCATTTACCATATCTGGTCAAGCCTTTTATGTTATATACTTCAAACAAAGTGATCATTTCCTTTTATATCAAAATACACTATGATAAAAGCAAATCATTAGTATGAGACTCTTAAGAGAATAAGATGACCTATGTAATCTAGAAGAATAAGAAATAAGATGACCTATGCAAACTAGAAGATGAAGAATGCTTCCAAAAGTAATTCATATACTTCACGACAAAGCAGATCACATTCCTCATCTATAAATCGAGAAATGTTTCAGAATCTAGTTTATAATTTAGACTTTGTTTAACTTTATAAGATTAATTTTCTGGGCTGTTAGACGAACGCTTTAACCACATTATTCAACGTACTGATGGTGGCAGAAGATTACAATATAAAAATTCAGAAGCAAAAAGTAAAACAAATATATAAAAGTAGGAAATTGTTCATATGAAGAAGCTAAGAAACTTTCATCGAAGTAAAAAAAAAATCTCTTGCTTTCTTTAGAATATTATTTTTCACTTAATTTAAATAAACTGTCTTTATTTTCTCCAAAATCCTCGGAAATAAAGTTATTTATTTTTAGCTATGTTATTTGATCTGTAAAATATTTGCTTTTGAATAAATAAATTCTAAACACATGTACGCAAAATTTAAAAATAAATATAGGAATTGAAAGTTTTACATTTTATTAATTAAATGAATTTCCTTTTCCTATTTTAATTTTAAAAAAATTATTCAAAACTTTCTAGAATCCAAAAATAGGTTCAGTAACTTTAAAAATACTCTTAACAATAGTTTTAGAAAAGTAAAATATTTTATAAATATTTCTAAAAATATTAGAAAATTCGAAATTAAAAAAGCGATTAATGCTAAGAAGGATTTATTAAACATGAAAACTAATACTGTTGATATTTATATCTTAAGATTTAACTGATGTTGAAGAGAACTCTCTGAATATCGATTTACAAAAATCTGTGAAATAGTGGAAGTTCCTAAATAAAATTAGTTTCCATAATATCTGAATTTTAAAAACATACACTACTGGCCATTAAAATTACTACACCAGGAAGAAATGCAGATAACAAAATGATATTTATTGGACAAATATATTATACTAGAAATAACAAGTGATTAAATTTTCAAAAAAATTTGGCTGGATAGATCCTGAGAAATTAGTACCCAGAACAACCACCTCTTGCAGTAATAACAGCAGTTATACGCCTGGGCATTGAGTCAAACAGAGATTGGATTGTATGTACAGGTACAGATGCCCATGCAGCTTCAACATGAAGCCACAGTTCATGATCCGTAGTGACTGGCGTTTGGTGATGAGCCAGTCGCTCGGCAAGCATTGACCAGACATTTTATATTGGTGAAAGATCTAGAAAACGTGCTGTCCAGGGCAACAGCCGAATATGTTCCGTATCAAGGAAGGTCCGTACAATACCGGGAACATGAGGTCGGGCATTATCCTGCTGAAACGTAGGGTTTCGCAGAGCTCGAATAAAGGGTAGAGCTACGGGTCGTAACACACCAGAAATGTAACGTGCACTGTTCAGAGCACCATTAATGTGAACAAGAGGTGACCGAGACGTGTATCCAATGGTACCTCATACCATCACGCCAGGTGATGGGCCAGTATGACGATGACGAATGCACGCTGCCAGTGTTCGTTCACCATGATGCCGCCAAACACGGATGCGACCATCATGATGCTGTACACAGAACCTGGATTCATCTGAAAAGATGACGTCTCGCCATTCGTGCGCCCAGGTTCGTCGTTGATCACACCATTGAAGGCGCTCTTATCTATGATGCAGCGTCAAGTGAAGCCGCAGCCATGGTCTCCAAGCTGAGAGTCCATGCTGCTGCAAACGTCGTCGAACTGTCCGTGCAGACGCTTGTTGTCTTCCAAACGGCCCCGTTTCTTGGCTCACGGCTCGTGACGTGGTTGCACGATCCATTAGGGCCATGCGGATAATATGCCTCTCTTCTCGGCTGCTAGTAATAGGTGGCCGTTGAGATCCCGCATGGCGTTCCGTATTACAGTCCTGAACCCATCGATTCCATATTCTGTTAACAGTCATTGGATCTCGACCGACGTGAGCAGCAATACTGCGATAAGATAAACCGCAATCCCGGTACGCTACAATTCTACCTTTATCAAAGTCAGAACTGTGCTGGTACGCATTTCTCCTTCTTACACGAGGCATCACAACAACTTTTTACCAGGCAACAACGTTCAAATACAATTTGTGTATGAGGAACCGGCTGAACAATTTCCTCATTTAAATACAATATAGGTGTCGCTACTGGCGCCTGCTTTGTCTGAATGCTCTGAAAAGCTAATCATTTGCATATCACAGCACCTTCTTCCTTTCGTATAAATTTCACGTGCTTAGAATGTCGCCTTCTTGGAGTAGCAATTTTAATGGCCAGTAGTATATTTAATTTCGCAAAACCTTAGCATAATTGTCAGTAATAATAATTATCAAAACCTTTGTAATAAAATGTCAAAAAATATCAAGAATTAATCAAAAAAAAAAAATAAATGTTACATAAAGTATATAATTATTATACTATTTTCTATATATTTTGCAATTGTCGCAGCCTTAAAATATTTTTTGAAATCAATTTAATACACGAATTTGATGATGTTTAGTAAAATATTTATATTTTAAAAACATATATATTAATTCTATATGTAATATAAGCAATGCAAAAACGTTTTAAATGTGTCCAAAATCTAGATGACTGTTAGACTGTTTATAGTAAAATAAAGAATATGTAATTTAACACATTTTTATACATTGTAAAAAACGTTTGCCTCTTTAAAATATACTTTGTAATTGTATTTTTTAAGATATTCAGTATTCTTAAAATTATATTTTTATGTATTTATATTAATTATCTTAATGTATTTATTTAATTTTTATGTACTTATATAGTTAAATAAGCTTACCACATCTTTAAGCTGATTCTAAATTTTGAAAATCCTAAGAATGATTTTTAGAGTATACACTTACATACAAAAATATGAAAATAGCTGCATAACTTTTTAATTTAGATTATAATTAAATGCTATTAAATATAGTAAAAGCTATATTTAAGAATACGAATTCATCATTACATTTGAGATCTGCATACACAATTCAACCACATGGAAATGAATAAGTCTATAAAAATTAATTAGAAAGTGATATTATATTTAAGATCAAATACACGTATCAGATTAAATTAAGTTTTCAATTTAATACTAACGAATATAATTTATTTTATATTTTTAAAATTTCATCTGCTTCATTAATATGGTTAATTTATTTGAAAGATGTGGAATTTATATTCCACATCTATAATTTCTGCATCCTTTATTGAAAGAAAATTTTAAATCTCCTCTGCTTTTACTAGGAAGTAGTTAGAGAGTCACAAAGTCATTTAAGCAACAGCAGGCAACACTTAAGAGCACTCGGTGTGTCTCAGTCACTGGACAGTGACTGTGGAATTCTCCTACAAATTCAGAATTTGATGCTGATTCAGAATGATACTTGTATGAGGCACTCGCCAGTTATCGTCGTTGGACAGGATGGATCTGGAAAATCCACTCTTCTCTCACAAGTCAGTACAATTTATTCTACAGTAATGAATAAGTGTTTGGTAAAAATTTCTTATTCGCTTGAAGAGTTCTAAAATATAACTTACTTGAAAAAGGTCACATTATATTTCTACTACACTGAAGAATTTTCTATAATGATAAAAAATTCAATTTATGACTAAAATGTCATTTTTGCGATTAATTGTGTTGTAGAATGTTTTTTAAGTCATGCATACATCAAAACCTTAAATAATTTAGTGCTATACTTAAATTTCATTATATTTATATATAAGAACTTATTTTACTTTATATCTTCCCTATTTTATCTTAAAAAGGAAAATAAATTAGCTTTGATACTTAAATTAAAATGATCAATATCTTTCTTTCAATTAAGAAAAATCCTCTTTTTTATATACCATATAAAATGTATTCATTTCAAGAAATATTTTTTATGCATTTAATGCTCAAATTAATATTAGTTTCCTATATATAAGTACAAATTACGATAGTTTAAATCTATTTTAGAATATTCTGATTCTTTTACAGGTTTTTATGTATTGTCCAGACTGGTTGGGAAATGATGTCGTTCGTATCATCCGTCATGTAGGAAGAAGTCCTTGCACATCTTTCACTCCAGAGCTGCTTCGTAATTTGTGTTTGCACATAAGCCTACTATTTGGATTTGAAATAAGTCCGAGTCACTACAGTTTTGAATTAGGAAAACTTAGCATTTGGTTCCAGGACCTCATCAAACTTGTTGAGGCAAAAAACAATGATTTAGTCATCGTACTTGACAATCTCCACTCCCTAAGGTGCGCTCCCAACAATCAAGCTTCCATACTTGGTTGGTTGCCTTGGAATCTACCACCTAACGTCCACATTATCTGTTCAGTGGCAGAAGAAGAGGAAAAGATATTGGGATTACTGAAAACTAGAATATCTACCAGCGAAAATTTCGTGTACATATCTTCTTTGACAGGACAATCCTCATTGAGCATGATGCAGTCAAACTTAAAAGACAACAAGCACGTCCTATCTCCCGATCAATGGCAAAAAGTAGAGCAACGAATTGGAGAAAGTAACTTGTGTCCTCTATATGTCAAACTCTTGTCTAATTTAGCCAAGCGTTGGCCATCTTATAAAATATTGACTGATAAAGACGTGCCCTTAACAATAGAAGAAATAGTGGAACTATTTTTAATAGATCTAGAAAACAAATATGGAATAGAAACCATACGAAAAATTTCAACGTATCTAACGTGTACAAACTTTGGTTTGAGAGAAGCTGAAATTGTTGAACTTTTGTCTTCCAGTGAGTATGAAGGACCACAAATGGATGTTGATCAAGATAACAAGAAAAGTGAATTTTCCCCAAGTAGTTGGCTAGATATAAAAAACGAATTAAGTAAGTAAGAACAATTTAATAATTTTTCCTTAAGAAAAAAAGCTAATATCCAATATTTTAATCTCTTCAAAAGTAAAAAGTTAACATAATAAACTTTTCTAATTTATATGAAAAACGGGCATAAATGCATCAATTTCATTTTTCAAAGTTATTTGATATTAAAGATACATCTTTATATGTAATACAAATTGTTGTTGGTTTATCTTCTTTGAAGATCTGGCCTTTGTCACAACAAATCCAATAAATTGTTGACAGTTAGAAAGAGTCAATGACTATCAGGGGATCTGAGGATAAAGCCTCCCGGGAAATTCCGACGCAATCCAGAATATGTTTCGGGTGAAGCTGGTAATCACATAATTTTTTACAAATGTGATAATTTTTTGTACCCCGGTAAAACGATAATCATTTTAGATGTCCACTTGAGAATCTAGTATTACCTTTGTTGAACATAAGAAGCTGGACATTACCTCATTACCTCCTTCAAATGATTTTGTTGACAAATTATACAAATTAAAGGGGTACTCATATATATATATATATATATATATATATATATATATATATATATATATATATATATATATATATATATATATATATATATATATATATATAAATATATATATATATATATATATACACACGCATGACTTCTTTCAAAAATTTGACATCATGCATTCATAGTATCATGTATATTTCTTGCTGATTTTAAGTAACGTGACGTAATTCAAGATCATTCGTTCATAATGTTAATAGAGTTCTTGAAATAAATACTAAACTTTAATGTTTACTCATGAAAATATAACTTTCTAAATTTTACTAGGTTATGTATGTTCCCTTATGCTCACTTGTTTATCCACATTAACTCGTTCAATCAATCATTGCATTTTTGTTCTTCTTAGAACGCATTACCTGCAAATAAATTATCTTATAGCATATTAATAAATCTTCAACAAGAATATAAATTGTAAGGAAACAGTTTATTTAAAGTGATTTTATAAAAATATATAAAAAGGTTTTATTTTTAACTGCTAAAGGGAACACTTTACTAACTTAAAATAACAATTTTCAATTAATAATCTGCACACTTATCCCACATTTAAATATAAAGGTCAGAAAAATATAAAATACCATATTTTCGTGTCATCTCATGAAGAATTGATTTCAAAAACAAAATTCCATTTGTTAATTCAGTTAATATTTTGAAGTCTATAACTATAAATCCTTTGTAATTATGAACTGAACTAAATATTAAGTTGAAGTCCGAAAGTCCAAATTCAAAATAAATTCAATTTTCTTCAGAAAGTAAATTTCCTGTAAATTTTTGAAGTACTTAAAACATAATAAATAACGTCACAGAACTTAAAATTATAATCATTTTACTCTATTGAAATTTAATATATTTATTTACTTAATCACACAGTTATATTTCCTGTATAAACTCCAATGTTAAAATGTGATCTTACGGTATTTTAACCTAGATGCTCTCATGAAGACATATTTTGTGGATAAACGGCCTTATATGTATTGGAGCCACTCCACAATAGCAAACGCAGTTAAAGCCCGATACCTACCAAAACCAGAAGATTCGAAACTTTGTCACACTGATCTGGCAAATGCATTTCATTTGGGATTTCTAATGGAGAAAGAGCAAAAAGTAATTATTTATTAATTCTGTACTTAGTTACCGTACTTTAAATTTCAAAATCTAATTTTTATTATTAAAATAATATTTTAATTTTAACTAAGCAATTTCTTTCAGTTAAGTATTCATATTTATAAACTTAAATTCAGATTGTTTCCTTAAAAACATTTTATATTTGAGATGTCAATGTAAAATATTTTTGAAGAAACATTCTGAAATTAAGAAATTTAGTTTATTTTTAAACTGCTCCAATTGATATTAATCAAAAGAGTTATTATAAAAAAATATACCATTATCTTTAGATACAAGTATAGTTTTGAAATTTCAGACCAAAAACAAAAAGGGAGAAAAATTTTTAAATGTTCTAAATAACTTGAAAATTGCATATATTGCTTGAAATTTTTTTTTTATCAATTGCATTTTATGTTCAAATTCATTAAGATTACTGCCTGGTAACCGCAAACCAATTTTTAATGCAATATTCTGAAATAAAATTACTTTATGAATTAATAATTCTTAAAATAAATTAATCTACTTTTAAGTTTGTCACACTTAGAAATTTAGATGATTTTAAATTTAAGAAACAAATTGTGTTTAAATTAAATAAATATTTATATTCTCATAAAGTTTAAAAATGTCCATAAATTAAAAATTTTTCATGCACTTTAAATGCAGTAAAAAAATACATAAGGCTTATTACATTACGTTTAAATATGAAAGAAGGCTGTTAACATTTACTTCTCAGAGTAACAACTATTTTAATATATCATAAGCACTTCTTTCTTAATGATAATTTTTCAAATAATCTACTTGATTTTCTCAGTTTTTAACTTTACACTTGTACAGATTTTAGAATTTCTAATAAGTAAATTACATTTAAAAATTCATCCTAATATTGCAGTAGTTAAGTAATTATGAATAAATCAGGAAACTAAAAATTAGATTATCAATGTAGCATCTTCATTATAAAAACTCCATTAATTCAATGGTTGATATCCTAACAATTGTAATTATGTTGTAAAGTTGGAAAGGATAAAGTTCATTTTGCAGTGTTAGGTAAATTAACTATCTTTCCTTCCACAGCGCAATTAATCTCGGCTCTCTTATTCAAGAGCAAGCATAAACACGCAGGTAGGAACGAATGGACGTGTGATAAAAAAGCCATACTTTCTGAGTGAGAGGGAAGATAAATAAAGTACATTTCCAATAATTTCCTGATTAAAATACTTGCAGTTTAAACTTATAATTATATAATGTAAGAGAAAAAAAAATATCATTATAATATCCCAAAAGTTAATGTTGTTCGTCAAGATATGGCTAATTTCGTATGGCTTAAAAATAGATTGCGCTAATAGGACTTACATTTATTTCATTATTGTAAAGCTTGACAGATTTAAAACTTTTATATATGAACTAAATCTCTGAAGTAATTAATTGCAGCAAAAAAATCGTCAAAATATTGTATACAAATGTAATTCGAAAATCACAATTTTCTTTGTAAATTTTAATTTATATTCAAATAACCAATATAAATTAAACCTTCTTAACTTAACAAAAATTTACATAAAATAATTACACAATAATTGCACAAAAATTTACGTAAAATAATTGTCGCATTATGACAAAATAAAATTTTGCTGCTAGAAAATATGGCTTTCCCGTAGAGAAAATTCATTTTTCTCCGCAAGGAGAAGCAGCAAAATTTTACACTGTCATAATGAGACAAATAGTTTTTTCTTACCATTAAATATACCTTAAATCTTAATCAAATGTAATAATATATATATATATATATATATATATATATATATATATATATATATATATATATATATATAAAATATATATATATATATTTTATATAATTACATTTGATATAATTAATTTGTGTGTGTGTCATAATCAATACTATATAATTGTGAGTGTAAATTAATTATAATATTGATTATAAAATGAAAAGAAGTTCAAAGTATTCAGTAACAGTTTTTGTCATTAAGTTAACACTATTTAATGCATAAAAATGATCAAAATATTGAAATTAAAGGATTAACCAATTTTACTACGAAGATTCACTTAACTCGAGCAGAATAAGTAATTTCAGAATTAAATAAGCTGTGTGCGTTCTATTTACTTCAGGGATCACCAATGGACGAATGCAGGTCGAAGAGGCGTGCCGATTGGTCAGATATGTTGAGAGAGATTGACGAGTTGTGGTACCACCTCATGCTCAGTGGTCAGTCGAATGATTCAGTGGTTTGTTGTCATGTCATTTCCTTACCATCTCCTCCCACAACTGAACCTGAATAGCACACTGCATTCATTCAGTATTTTAAGCTTAAAAAATAGAGGAACCCTTTTATTGTAATATGCACCTTCAAAAAAAGGAAACATGCATTTTTTTCCAAATAATAATTATGCACTAAATTTGAGGTCACACTCAAACAACTCATTTTAAATTATTGTAAATATGATTGAATTGAAGGAAGTTCGTTATAATATGATCTTTAGATCAAACAACTCATTCGAAGGATTGGGTGTGCTATTTATGTGTTTGGATTGTCCTCATATCCTTATATATATTTTATATATTCTATTTCAAACAATATCTTATTGCAAATAAATTTATTTTCTTTACATAAATACGTATTATTTATAAATAGTTCATATTTATGGTTTTATTCCATGTAGTAATTTTTAATAAAATATGTGCAGATATAATTTGTTAAATTATTAATATAATTTTATTTATAAATCTCTTATATTTTTTGTATATAAAACATTATTGGGAGTTTTAAGGTACTATCGACTAATAAATAATATAAAAATCACTTAAGCAATACTTGTTTTGCTTGGTAAATTAAATGATTTATTGTTTAACAATTAAAGTAATTTTTAAAGTTATATAATATATATTTAATCGATATTTAAAAAGCATATTTATTGTAATTTATTTAACTTTTCGTTTGAATTTAGTTTTACAAATTCCAGACAAACGAAATAATTGTTAAATTATATTCATAAATATAATCCATGTATATATATAAAAAAATGTAAAACAATTTGTATTTGTTTGTACAAGTGTACACATATGTAGGTACCTACTTCAAGGCAGTAATTCGTGCCTAATTCGAGTTATGTATGTACGGAATATATATGTGTGATGTGCATGCAGAAACAATTGTATGCATAATGAAGGATAATGTCTGCTTGTATCTTTGATTCAGTGTGGGGGGGGATACAGATTTCATTTGATTAAAATGTTTCTAATTGAAGGTGACCACAAAAAACTAAAGCAAGATGCCGTATGCAATTTCGATTTCCTTTTGGCTGCTACTAGAGGAGCCTCCATAAGTTACACAAGAAGCATATTAGAAATTGTGCGCTGTCAGGTAAGTGACATATATAAAATTTTACCAATGACTAACATGTTTATAAATTTTGGATATTTTCCACAAAATTCCTTTTATATAGTATAATATCAGAGTAAATAAATAAAAAAATTTGGTGTTCAACTCTAAACAAATGTAGTTATTCAAAAACAATGGCAAAAGTTGAGCATAAAGGCAATTCAATTTGTATAATGATTTAACAGTAAAGATTACAATCACAAATAAGAAAAATGGCTTAAAATTGATTTGACTTGACTTACAATGATGCTAAGAAATTTAAAGCATAAAAATCCTAGTTAATTATACATTTAATCAATTATAAATACTGTCTTATTATTTTCTTCGCATATTAAATTAAAACTAGTAAAGAAAAATTTAAAACCAAAACCTCATCCATAAGTAAATTTTAAGTCTATCACCTAATTTTACTCTTATTTTAATCATGATTCATTGGTATAAATCAATGATGTATGCATGTAGACTTAATTAAAGATCAATATACTATAAAATAATCTAAAGAGTATACAATTAGCTATATCTAAGAGTAAATAACCATATTTAAAACTCAAAATTGCGTGAAATAACCCGTATTTTAAAATTCACTATGAAGTACTCAAAGTAGTAAAATACTCTTCATATGATTAATTATATTTTTCATTTTAATTACTTTAACATTAAGTCTTATATTGAATATTAACTACTAAATGCACTGCACTTTGTTGTTAATCCGAATGTAATATTGATCTTAAATTACTTTTCCTCATTTATTAATTTGAATAGTTAAGTTACTTTCAGCATTTGAATTAGAATACCTATAACGTTTGACTACAGTAACCAGCACATTTTAATACTACCTTAATTGATGAAAGCTAAACAACTTTATGATCTTATGCTAAGCGCTCACTAAATTATTTAATCTTACAAAACGATAGTTGATTGTTTCATACTTTAGAAATTGAATGACAGTCACATTAATTATTGATGTCACGGTGTTACGACAAATTTAATTATATTTTAGCTATTACAATACATAAAAATGAAAGAAGAAATAAAAACATTAAGCATTATTTTAAATACATTCAAAATAAATGCATGTTTTCTAGATGTTGGACTGGGAAGTGGAACTCTTATACAGCATGACCAAGCAATCCGTTGACGTCCTCAGTCAGGATCCCCTGCAGCTTGCAACTGAAATTATTAATTGGCTCAGACCACTCTTAAGTTAGTAAAAATTTAAAATAAAGTAATAGATTAAAAAATAAAAAATGAAGACCAACTTTTACTTTATAAAACATTTTGTTGTTATAAGATCCGATTTCTAAACAATAAATTCTATGTCGATATCTATTACTAACACACTATAAGTACATATTATAAATAAGTTTAAAAAATTTCTGAAATAGAAAGATTAACTAACAGAAATAACATAAAATATTTAATAAAAAAATATTTACAATAATCGAATGAATTAAAAAAATCACTTAAAGTTCTTTTTTCCTTACCACTATTAATTTTTCTGACTCATCATAAGTATAAATTAATCTAATCTGAAAAAAAAAAAAAAACTGCTTCGTGGACACGTTTATATTTAAGCTAGTAATATAAATGCTTAACATTTTATAGTTTTAATAAGCTAGTAATATAAAAGTAATATAAATGTTTTATAATATTACTAAACGGTGTAATTCATCGAAAATATCGCTTAACATTTTATAGTTTTCATTTATACTTCACATAAATGTTAATGAAATGACATTCCATTACAAATAACTAACCATTTTTCTATTTACAGATGGGACTACACATACAATGGATTTATTGGTAACCAATGCTCAAGAATGGTGCCACAGAAAGAACAGCGTTCCTGTGCTGGTGCCTCAAAACAATTGGCTCACTCTCACTTTACCTCCTCAGGTGACCATGATGACTTGTTCCCATGTCATTACGCACATGGTTAGCACGCCAGACAATCAGCACGTTATATGTGTCAGACAAGAGACTATTCTTGAAATGTATCATCTACCTTCAAGAAATATGATTCGGGCATTCAGTGGTAAGTAGTTTATATTGCTTACTTCACATTCATGAGATCAATGTTTTTTTCATCCTTTATTTTTTTACTATTGAAGTAATAATGATATTAAATACTTAAAAAATTATATTTAATAAAAGTAACAAGGTGAAAGTAAGTAAATTTCTAAGCGAATAATTTAAATAATTAAGTTTCATGAAACATATTATTAATCTTATTATAGTAAATTTAATCATGTTGATTTTTTTAGCCATTAAAAGTTTATAATAAAATAAAAAATGACATTAAAGTAATCTTAGTTCAGAATAAAGTAAAGGCTTTAAATTGTGTATTATTAAAGAATGAATTAAATTTTTTCTTTAATAATACACATTATTTATAATACACACAAGCATTATTTTTTGTTTAGGTAATTTATTCCAGGGAAATAAAGCTACAAATTTCATTTACTTGCAGAAATTTATTAAAAAATTATAATTATAACGTGCTAAAATTTCTTAGATTCTCTTAAAGTTTATTGTATTTAAAAATATAAAATTTCCATATAAATTGTGTTAACTTCTCTGAATAAATATAGAAGATCTTTGCAGAAACTTTTGACCAGCATCAGGATATTAAAAACATATTATTTATGTTGTAAAAATTTCTTATTAAGAACAAAACATCATTATTAAAAATAGGTTTTAATATCTAAAGATTCAAATGCAAGAAAAAATTGTTTTGCATTAATAAAAGATCTTTATTATAAATTTTATTATTGTAATTCGTTCTTTCAAAAAAATGATTTACATTAACAGTAGAGATATGAGTGTCATTAAATATATCAATAAGAAATTGTAACTTAAGTAATATAAGGCAAAACAGCAAGCTTTTGAATGTCGATATTCTAATTGTTATGCTAAATCTTTGATATTCTAACTTATTGTGTTAAACAATAGAGAGCCTTTAGTATAGATTACGCATACAGCATTGAGATAATAATATGTTAGAATTGGACAATCAATATATAACGAACTTGAATTGTCATGATTCACTGGATAACAAATACAGATATCCGCTGAATTAGCCGTGCCACTGGATCGGGATTACTGAAAGATTTGCTTATTTATTCATCACTACTCTAGCTACATTCAATAATGGGCTTTCCTTTAAAAAACCATTTATTTTCTCAACAAAACCAATATCTTGTCAAAATTAAATGTCGATATTTCAACATAATAATACATACCATCTTTTAATTTCATTTATTGATGAAAAACACCAAATCGCATGTCAATGAGAGATGACATTCCCAATCACGCGCATGGTAGCTTTTTAAAAGCTAATAAATAATTCAACTTGACTACCCAAATAAATTGTTATTTTGATAAACATCAAAACCAAATCATACCCTATATCATTCTTGAATATTCCTATTAAATTACTTTCCAAAATTTATGTATTTTCCAGTGATGAAAGTGTTAATTGTTACCTCACTTTATTAGAATAATTTATTGAATAATCAACAAAAGTAATTTGATTATAATATAATTTGAATCTTGCTCGATTAGAATTAATAAAATGTGTCTATCAAACAATTACTTGTTCAACAGCAATTAGGTGTACATTAATATTTTTTAAAAATATGAAATTGATAATATACATGAATAATGCGTACTTATTCAATTGTCTTAATAAAAGTATTTATATGAAAGAAAAGAGATAAGTAAAATCATAAAACAGAAATTAAATAGCAAAAAAGAAATACGTTAAATTTCATGTATTGTTAAAAACTTAAAATACTTAAAAAATAAAATAAATAAAATAATCGGCTGAGAACAAGCAATTTGGGGAATTAGAATTCATTGTACTTAATGGGGAAACATTTAGTTATTGTGGTCAATTTCAACTGCCTATTTTAATAATGACACAAGGTAATTAATTAAAATGTTAGACTTAAAAACTAACTCAAATACACCATTCACATAACTACATATGACGTTTTGAAATTTAAATCAAAAAAACCTTTGACCTTTTTATACACTTTAATACATCATTTGCTAAAATCATGCATTTTTAATGATTTTTGTGTTGCTTGAGCTTGACTATAATTTTGAAATATTTTAGTACAAATTAAATATTATTAAATGCATTACTTTAATTCATCATGAGTATCTCGGTTGTAAATGAAAAAAAAATTCAGAATATCTTCGAATGAATATTCATGAACACCGGTCATCACAACAGCAAATATTTTCTCACATTAAACAAATAAATTGCAAAATAATCATAAAAATGACAAAAATATATAATGTACTTATTAGAGTTCTATATTAGAGAATAAATTTTTATTAATTATTAATTTTCATAAAATCCAAATTATTGCTCTTAAATATGAAATTTTATTAAATTTAAAAAAAAACATGAGTTCTAATTAAAGTTCAACAATTAACCACGTATTTCCATCATTTCTTCTTACAGGGCATAAATCGAGAATTACATGTCTTCATTTAACTTCATCAGGAAGATCCCTTTTAAGTGGTTCAAAAGATTCGGAGATAATAGTTTGGGACGTTGAGGATGCTACTATTATTCACAGATTAAAGTAAAAGTTGCAATCAATTGGAATTTTTCTAGACAAGTATAAAATCCTGTTCGTAAAATAGTGACACCTTGTTTTCATTTTCAGCCATCACACTTCAGGCGTGCAGTGCTTGACAACAATCCACTCAGAAACACTCATCATAAGTGGTTCAGACTCTGGAATTCTAGTCATTAGCAGGTTAGATAATGGCCACATTGTCCGTAAATTAGAAAATCACAGAGGTGTGATTAGTACAGTAGCTGTGAACTCTGGTGATGATATATTTGCTTCAGGTAATTTACTCTCCGCATTTTCATAGAAATATTAATGAAAATGATTTCAAAATTTCTTCTAAAATAATTTTTTTTTATATAACTGCATAGAGGGAATATTTTTGTCATTATTTATTTTGGTAGCAACGAATGGATAATTTCTATAAATAACAATGACTTAATATTCTTCTTTTTTTTTCTTTATTTCTGTTAAAAGTTATTTAAATAGTATGAAGAATTTTAAAAAAACCTTTTGATGTTACAATTCAGTTACATGTAAATGACAACAAAAAATGCTTCAAAAAATATTTGTTAATTCAGTGTATGTGCTATTCTGGAACAGCTAAGATTATGTAATAAATATCTTATATCAATGCCATGAGATTATTCACAAAAAAGTATGTAGAGTAAAACTTAGCTTCTAAATAAGTTCTAGATACAAATTTCTGTCAGTAAAAAAAAGATGTTACTAATGAAAAACAAATCATCCAAGAGAATCGTAAGCAATGTTGCTCAAATATAATACAATAAAGCATACTAATGACACCCTACTATATTTTATTTCAACCTGAAGTATATTTTTCGAGGGCGAATTGTAATAACTTTGTCGTAATGAGCCGTAATCATATATTAAAATGAAGAAATCACTAACAATTTCAAGTAAGAGGACACTTCTTTACTTCATCTACATACCTTTGAGTCTACAAATTGTTTGTCAAAATTATAAACAAATGCGCAAACCACCTTAAAATTTTCATACATATTTTCATTTATTTGCATTTTTTTAAATATTCAATTAATTTTGTGTGCTCTTTTCACTTTATACCAAACTATCCCTTATATAAATACTAAAAATTAAACACGTATTTTAATAGCATGTAACAACATATATTTTGGATCAAGTATTGGTGATAATCAAGGCAACTTCTTTATTCCATACAATGTCTAGATGTTAATGTGATATACACATTTAATCAAAGAAACTAACCTGAAAGGAAATATTTCAAATTATATGGTTAAACCATTTATATTTTTTATTTGTTAAATTTTTTATCATAAAAAGAAATTGTGTTGCATACCCAAATGGCATTGCTTTTTCTGTGTGGATGATCTATTAACGGATGTATCAATTATCATTTGCTGATAATCTTTTTTTAGGCCATGGACAAACATTAACTGTTTCTTAGAATCCATTCCACCAACTTGATAAGGCTTTATTTGTATCTTTGCAGCTCCATACCTAATATATATTTTGAATTGAACGGATTCTATTTCCCAGATATAATGCTTGAATACCGTTAAATCATGTTGAGAAAAAAATGACTTAAAATGCCATGGTCATTTCCTCTTGAAACAAAAGTTGAACAGTTGAACTTGGTAACTGCACAAAAGTCTCATTGAAATCATACTTTAAATTTATATTCCATTTCTAATTTTCCATTTTATAAATATCGTTTTATTTATCAAATTTTATATTTTTTTTCCTGCTAAGCTTTTAAAGTCTGGACGTTCCTATTAATGATTGTCATTTGTATACGTATTTGCATAATTTCTTTGAAAATATCTGCTCTGCTAATTTTTCAGCAATATTTAATCAACGAAAGTAATTCATTTTTGAATTAGTTGGTTTCAGTATGAGAAAAATGTTTACCAAAATATTTAACTAATGTAAGACACATTCAATTTTATTTTGAAGGAGAAACATTCCTTTTGGGAATTTTGATAAAAATAAGCAATAAATATTTAAAAAATATTTTAAGTTAAACAAAGGGCATGTGTAAAATTTATAAATTAAAGAAGATTTAACTCAAGCCTTATACTGTAATAATTTATATTTTTAGAATCACATTTTTTACAAACTATATGAAGAAGGCTTAAGGCACAATTATCATGTTTACGAACCTCATAAAATATTATAACATTTTTCGAATCGATATTAATTATACAGTAGCTTTTTGTTTTTACAAACTCAAAGAGCATAGTGAAATAGTGCTTAAAATCGAAAGTTCATGAAAAGAAATTAAACACTACATTTGTAAGTACTTTTTATATCAAATAGCTGCCTCTTTTAATCAAAAAATGCTGTTAGAAAAAATAAAAAAGACGAAATAAATTCATACAAAAAGCAATTTTGACTTTCATTTTTTTGGGGAAAATCAAGCAAATTATTTATTCCTTTCTGTTTCAAACTACATTTTTAAAAAACATTTTCCCACTTTTTCAATGTTTGAAGTCATGTCACTGTTATTTTATCCAAATAATTTTCTCCTTTTTTAAAGCCATTTATATGTTTGCTTTGTGACTGTCAAAACAATACGTCATATTATTCTAGTTCGGTTCCGGAAAGTCCTCGCTTTCAATCATTGTGTTCTTAATAATTTAATCGTCCAATATTTCTTGCACACAAATTATATCTGAGTCTCTCTCCAATATATAAAATGAGATGAAATGGTAGTAACAGTATCCTTTCTCGGAGTTAGTAAATGAGTAACTTATCTTTACAAAAGTAATGTAAATGTGCTTTAGGCTTTTTTAGTTGCATTGGTTGCTTTAATAAAGCGTGCATGTGAAAATGGCATGGGTACCATTTCTGCAGCAAATTTTCAACCATATATTTACACGCAAGTGCATTGCTTATTAAATTTCAAGAGATGATCTCAAGACATGATCACTTCTTATAAACCTATTTTCTGATATAAACAATTGAATCTATTGATCATATTCTGTTGCATGGGTAATAAGATAGCTGTCATAGTAGATAGAAGAAACGCTCGTCAAAAATAACTTATAAATGTTCAGGATTTCAATATCAGCAGTGAAATTAGTTATTTGCCCTTCGAAAGATCAAAGGCTCTCCATTGGAAACGGTAATGTAAGTTTCTCAACCATATAAAATTAAAATTAAAATTGGAAAAAAAATTATAAAATGCATAAGCAAGCGAAAAAAGCATCAAAATGCAATCGCAAAAGCGTTATTTCCAAATTTTGTTCATATATGGGAAATAAAATTATTGTCGCATCTATGAGACCATGCTAGAAACCAACAGCTAATTCGTAAAACAACGAGCGTTCGTAAATTAGATATTCATAAAACCAAGCATCTACTGTACAAACAAATTTTAAAAGATGAGAAAACAATAAATTTTGCAATTTTGTACTAATTGTTACAAAATAAGCATTCAATTATTTATGCTTTGAAGGATGTGGTTTTACGAAAAATCTTTCTAATCTAAATGAATGTAACACAAAAATATTCAGATATTTTAAAAGATCATAATATCTAAAAAATCTAAATAATTAATGAGCTCACATTTTATACCATCTAGAATTATTAAAATTAAACAGTAAATTTTGAGTTGTATTGCATTCCACCTAAAAGGATTTAAAAATTTAGCTTATGAAAATATTAATTATTTTTATATTTTACACAAATCATTAAAATTTCAATCAACATTATTATTTAATTATATTTTGCCAAAATTACTTAAAAACATTACTATTTATACGATTTATTATTCGTCATTTCAGATATTAATATTAATATTTCTAACTATTATATTTCGCAGCCTCCACGGATCGATGCGTGTGCATATGGAGCTTAGAAGATTTCTCCCTCCTCAATACAATTCACCTCACAGCTCCCATTACTCACATGGACATATCTTGGGACTCCACTTTCCTCCTCCTGGCATGCACAGATCATTCTGTCCACGTGCGCTCTCTGACAACAGGTTCCGATGTGCACTGCCTCTACGGCCATCAGTCTGCAGTGACCTCCCTGTGTTTTGCTCGAGATAACTGCAGATGTGTGGTTGGTTGCAAAGATGGGAAGATATGTCTCTTTGACATTCATTCTGCTAAATTACTGCAAGTATTGAGTGGGCACACTGATCCTGTAACCAGTATACAAGTAAGTTCCCATGAATACCAAATTCAGATAAATTATACGTTTATATATGTGTATGAGGCATGTTAATTGTCTTTAGTCAATATACGAACTTTTGAAATGCAGTTACCTAATTACGAATAGGTAAATTATTTATTTATTAGACAATAACAATGTTCTGTAAAGAGTTTTCTTTTACATAAAAATGAAGAAAGGATATGAAATATTGTGTTATAAAAAAAACGCTATTGGAATATTTTTTAATATATAACGTTAAAGTGTGATTTATAGAGTGAATTCTATTTTAATATATCTCTTATTCTATATTATACTGTGCTTAACATTAGAGACAGAGAGAGAGATCGCCTTGAAACTTATTATATTTTTAAGCGAGGTTTCATTTTCCAGGCTCAAGACAACGATCGATTCCTTATTACATCAGGTGGGAACAAGATAGTAGTCTGGAATTTTTTCTGCAAGAAATCGGATATATTCGGGATTAAGTCTCGCAACAGAAAAGAAGATAAACACCAGGAGCCTGTTACGTGCATAGCTGTTTCACGAGATGGATCGTTAGCAGTGTCTGGTAAGGGGAATTTGTTTCCGTGTCTTGCCTTATGGTTCTGAATTATTTAAAAGTCCGAATTTTAAAATGAAATAAAAAGATTTTTATTGAGAAACTTGTTTTCTTTATTTTTAATTTATAATAGAATCGTTTAGTATTATAATTTTATTATTAAGATGCTTATATATATTTATATATTTGCTTTTAAAGTGACATTTTTGTAACTAGGTACAGGTATAAAAGATATCCTAAAATACATATTACATGTAGAAACTTACAAAATGTAATTCAAAAATATAAATTATTTGAGAATAATTTTCTTCTTAAAATATCTTATTCACATAGTACTGGTTATATTTTTTTAAAAAAAGAAATCTTTAGAAAATATGCCATATATTTGTAAAGAAATGAAAGTAAAAATGCAAATCTGAAACTATAACAGTTATATATGAAGGATATATTAAATATTCAAAATTTTCATTTATCTAAAAAAATAAGCAAACAAATAAACTTACGCAATTTTTTACAGTAGTGACTGAAAAACTTTGTAAACTAATAATGATATTTGTGAGAATCTGCTAAAGTCTTTGTGAGAATCAAAATTAAAACACTTAAAATTCATGCCTCATAGAAATCTCTTTCCTACTAGAGGAATAGAACTTTACTTCTTACAAGAAGCTTTTTATTCATAGAAAATAAATACTTAAATTATATTTTGGATAAAAATTATGAGATTATAAGATACTTCTCGATCCTTAAAAATTAATAAGATTTCGAGAAAATCTTAGTTTTTCATTCCGCTTTTTGATTTTCTACTCTAAATGCATTGAGGAATGTATAATTTTAGAGACATAAGAGTTCAGTTTAAATGAAAGGAATCCATAAATTAATAGATTTAATATTTTTTATCTTTTATATCGAGAAAATCTTAAACTTAAATTTTAAATCATTTATCAAAATGAATATTAATAAGTAAATCATTAATCTACATGCATATCTTAATTCCTATTCTTTAGTTCTTGCATTTTCAATAAAGTAAGAAATTCAAATGAGTTTACTCAATATTCTACATTTTAAGTTAAAATCGCAATATAAATTCGTTTTGTGCGATAATTAACTGGAAAGAAAGGTGACAGTGTTTTTCCACATTTCTGAATGTATTGATATATGAAATAAGTAAATTAAAAAAAAAACCGTTATTTTATAGAATTGACTTAAATTTTCTTCGGATATAATTTTCACTGCTATGGTATATAACTAGCTATCAAGATAATATTTTATGCAAAATATATATTTCTATATATAAGGGGGGAAAAGTCATATAATGCATGTACATACTTTGTGGGAAAGTTTGAAGATAAACATATACATTATTATCTTTTACTCTAAGTTAATTTTCTATTAGTAAAGAAATTTTTTTAAATCAATGGATAATAGAAAATTAATGTAAAATCTTTTAATATAAATAAAACTATGAACTAAGGACCTATAAGTGAAAAATCATATTATTAGTTTTAATGAATGGCATTTATTTGTAAACAAACGAACTATATGTAGAGCATATATAAATAAAATTCATTTTTAAAAATAATTATTGCGTAAATGAAATAAATTTCTTATATATTTAAGATGCAGAACTATTGAATACATTTAGATTAAAAAATGCATCCTATAACATGAGCCTAAAAATAAAATTCATGATAAATCTTAAAATGAGCAAATATAGACTGTCTTTCTTGACTTATCCTAAGCTATCATAATCTCGAAAGTAACATATTCTTTTAAGTAAAAAATGAATAAAATAAAACAGTTCTGGCTATTCCTCTCCATTATATAATAATGAAATGTGTTTTAAAAATTCAAAAATTAAATTCTTCGCATCTAATCAAAACGGAAAAATTATTATTTCAACTGTACATAATAAAGAATCCCTGATATATTTTTCCCATCTATCTAAGGGAGTAATTTAATACTGCTAATAGCGCCAATAAAGATTTTAACGTTGCAAAAAATTCTTTAAATTGATGGCAGAATCAGAATAAGATTTTCTTGTAGGATCTAGAAACAAGAGATAGTGAAAGTATGAAGTTCAATTCTGGAGAGTAATTTAATACTGATAATTAAGAATAAAAATTTTAATGTTATAAAAAAAATCTTGAAATTAGGAGCAGAATCAGAATATCATTTTCTTATAGGTTCTGGAGACAAGATAATGAAAGTATGGCAGTTGAGTTCTGGAAAGTAATTTAATACTGATAATCGCGAATAAAGTTTTTAACGTTACAAAAAAAATCTTGAAATTGGAAGCAGAATCAGAATAACATTTTCTTATAGGATCTAGAGACAAAATAGTGAAAGTATGGCAGTTGAATTCTGGAGAGTTGCATGCTAGTTTGAAAGGTCACACTGGCAGCATCACGTGCGTCGCTTTCTCACCCAATGGCCTGTTCGCTGTATCAGGGTCAGAAGACACTACTCTTAAAGTTTGGGGCCTGACTTTAGGTCTAATTGTCTCTACTTTTCAGGTAATTTTAAAGATACATATATATAAATAAATTTTCCTTAATTAGCAATAAGATATTTGTAACCGAAATTGCAAAATTCTTATATAATTTAGTACATCTAGAACTCATAGTTATTATATTATGAGCTAATATTAATACCATAATATATTATTTTGTTTTACAATAACGAGATAGATTATTGTTTCACATAATTTAAAAACATAATTCTTTATCTTTTATTATGTATGTTTAATAAATAATAGTGCAAATAAAAAATTTTGTGATATCAGTTATTTAATATTTAATTTATTCTGATTTTTATCGCTTTGAATTTAGATTTCACAAATACAGATATCAAAAAATTTAAAAATTATGAAACTTATTAGAATTCTTAAAATTATTTGAATATCATTAAAAGACAATCTTGAGTAAAATATATCATGAATTTAAAGTGTTGAATTACGATAAAAATTAATACGTAACAATTTAGAAGAATGTTTTCTAATAATGAACAGAAAGTAAAATGTGTAAATAATAAATAAAATATATTAATAATAATATAATATTTCTTAATATAAGAGATTTATCGTTCATGATATTATTTTAAATATTAATTGAACAAACACTGATGAAAATATTATTTTGGAATGTTGAAATTATTTTGGAATGATAAAAGATATGTTTATACTTTGTAGGAGCATCAAAGTAAAGTGATAGCGGTTGCAGTTACGTCAGATAGCCGGCGAGTTTTATCAGCGGATTCTCAGAATCAACATCGCTTATGGCAAGCAGATACGGGTACTCAATTAATCCTCTGCACAAAACCTTCCCATAATTTTGCCTTTCATGCAAATACCGTGTTCTCGATGGCTAGTAAAAATGACAATAGGTAAATATCGATTTAAAGAGAATTATTTGTGTCTTACAAGTTATCATTTCTTTAAATACACAACTACCTTGTGTATTCACATAAGCTTGACAAAAATTTGACACAATGACTCAGTTACCTTATTTTTGTTAACAGAATAAAACATTGGCCTGTGACAGATATGGAGTCTGAAAAGGTTATATCAGTCGGCCACTCTGAAGTGATAAACTTTTTCACTGTCAGTTACGATTGCCAAACTGTAGTCACCGGTTCTCATGACAATTCTCTAAAAGTGTTTGAAGTGGATACGGGAAGAATAACACAGGTAAAAATTAAAATTTTGATCTGCGTGCTAAATGAAATAAGATTAATCTCCAGTTTTACCATGCATATATTTTTATAAGTACAATATATAAGCTTAACACTTCAATATCAGCTGAAAATGACTTAAAGGATGAAAGTTTAGAAGATACAAATATCGAATAAATTAAAGATTTTCATTTTTCAATATTTTGTTGGCTAAATACGGAATTCAAATTAAAATGGGTATTAATTCCTAACAGTATGGCTCCAAAATTTAAAAAATATATGTATTTAGGATAAGACAAACGAAAAGTGTCGCATTAATAAGGATTCTCGGTAAAATAATTTGCATGTAAAGTATGCAGTATTTAAATCATGTCATTGATGAGATAATAAACGATTTTAAAACGTCAATATCATTAAAATAATTTTTTCTTCCAACGAAGGCATTTCAAGCTTACTAGTAATGGTTGGGCCAACCGATGAACATAAGTATTTGATTAATATGTTTGTCGCTCAATGATCATTTCCAGCACACGAGGGCTAATTAGACCGAGACCAAAGCTGTGCATATATGCGTATTCCATCTTTTCAGGTACTCGCTGAAGAGTGAAAGATTATAATTCCCTTTATTGTCCATAAAATTAAAGAAATGCCTTCAGCGTTGCAACTATATAAGAATTCTTAATTTATTTAATAATTTGTCGTATTGTCCGGCGTATAAAATGAACTTTTGCGTCCACACGGGTTACTCTTACATGTCGGCATTCCATCTTAAACGGAATTTAAAAAACATCTATAAAAAAGCAACTCATAATAAATATTACCTACGGGACCTAAATAAAATAGAAACAAATGGAATCATTTAAGAAATATGGCATTACGCTAGTTGATGCAGAAGTATTTTGTTATATGAAAACTCAGATGCTATTTCAGAAAAGGTTTCGGTTAAACATATCATTACGGTAACAGCTCGCCTAGCACAAAAAATGGGGTAAGATTTGATGATTTTTTTCCTCGCTAATTTAATTTTCTAAAAGTGATTAATCACCAAATGTAGCAATGAAATGTCTCGCCCTTGCACATGCGCGAAACGCAAGCACACAATTCGAATTTTTTACATTTTCATTTTGTATTTCTCTTCGGATGAAAAGTCTCAGAATTTAAATGTTATCTTTTATATTCATTTTTTATTTTGCTTTGAATGTAGTACCGCAATATCAACCCTATTTTTTATATTAGTTTTGGATTTCGTTATGGATATAGCGCCAAATTTAAATTCTGTCTTTAATATTCATTTTGGATATCGCTTTGCATCTAGAGCGCCGGAAGAAAAACGAAGGTAAAAATTTTATTCTAATTTTTTTCTACAGGCATATGATTCTTAGAATTGTATTTTTAGTGTATTTAAATTTTCAATAAACGAAACTACAAAATTCACACGACTCCCCTGGTCTCATTTTATCTTGTCTGGGACTTACCAGGCAAAACTTGGTTCAAGACCCTCTGTTAGTACAGGATTTCTTCAGGGTGAATAAACTCAGGAACCTGATTTAACACTGCTGGTCACGGAGATGAGAAACAATCACAATTCGTTTTCTAAATTACTTGAATTATATTTTATGTACTTAAATATCCAACAGTAAACGAACCCATAGAATTGAACTATATTTTTTAATTATTCCAGATTTGCTTTTTGAATTTAATAGTTATCACAGAAGTTGTTAAATTTGAGGAATTGTATGAAATACTATATTTTATAAACTATAATATTCGAATAATTTAAACTATCATTTTTAGAATAATTGTCCGATGTAACGTATAAAATGTATAAAATGTTAAATTAAATTTGAAAATTTTTGCTTTTATATAATAATGGTTTGTAACAATTTATCTTAAATCAATGGATTTATCAAAATTATTTTATTAAATGTAAGAAATTCATTAATTCTGAAATTCTGCGTTTCACTTACTTTAAAATAGATGTTATTAAGGTATTTTTATTTTTTCCATTTTATTTTCTACAATTTTAATTTTGAAATATTTTTAAATAGAA
This sequence comes from Latrodectus elegans, assembly GCA_030067965.1. Taxonomy (NCBI): domain Eukaryota; kingdom Metazoa; phylum Arthropoda; class Arachnida; order Araneae; family Theridiidae; genus Latrodectus; species Latrodectus elegans. The sequence continues at coordinate 97,134,010 of CM057820.1, read as the reverse complement.
ACATTTAATTAATTCTTATTATGTTTACTTTTTCTTATATACCGTTAGGGTTATCAATTTGAAATCTGTGAAATTTCTGATTTCGAATGCCGATTGCTGCCAACTCTGGGTTGCTAATCAAATTCCAATATCTACATCTCCTCCGCTTGGCAAAAATATTTCCCCCAATTTCACGAGGCAATGACCGTAATATTCAATTTTAACGAGGTTACCATTCACTTCATTTAACTGTGGAGATGAGAGTGAGTCTTTGACAAAGACTATTAAAACATTATATGTCGCAAGTAGATTGGATATTTACATTAATATAAATATAAGTAATCGTATTATACTTAATACTAAATAAAATGCTGTTAGTTCCTTATATTGAACAGTAGTAAAGTTTAATTATTTAAAAATTTATATGAAAAAAAGCCAGGATATACGCCGGCAAATTCAATAAGTTAAATCTAAAATAATTAAAAAAAACCAATTAGATTAATATCAAATTAATGAAAACTATCATATTAATAAAATATCTTGAACACACAGCACATCAATATGCAAAACTTACAAAATTTTAACACGTTTTTATAACAAAATCTTACAATTTTTTTGAAATCTTACAAACAGCCTCTCTCAAAGTCAAAATCAAATCCTAAAGCTTCAAAAAATCAAGAGCTGTTCCACATTTCAAAAACCAGTTTGACTTAAGTTTTGGAATTAAATACATCGAATAAAAGGAAGAACACAATAAAATACCTTGATATTCTGTTTAAAAAATCTAGAATTTATTTAATTTATTACAAAATAATTAATTAACGAATAAATATACTTAATTTATAAATAGCGGGGAACATCAATTGATTATTTTATAAATCAAAAATCTCCTTCTAAATATGTTATTTCAAACTGAATTATTTTTAGAAAGTCTAACAATACCTTTAATTTAAAGTGATATTTTTGTTTATGTTTAATGACATAAATGAAACTTGGAATTTCTATAAATGTAAGCTTTGTTCTATTTTTCAGCTGAATTATTCTTGGTTAAATTGATAACGACTGTAATATATGGAATGGAATTTGTACCAGAATATTGGTTTTCGATATATAATATATAAAATATATAATACTTTATAACAGATTAAGCCTCAGTATGAAATTTTGGTTGCACTATCTGTTATTAAATTAAACTGTATGGAATACTGATTTAAATTCACAGTTCAGTTGTTTGTCATTTATAAGCAATTGCTTAGGTAGCGAAAAAATATGTATGGCATTGAATTTCTTTTTCTATCTGCATTCCTAATTTAAAATAATATTCTATGATATTTATATAACAACCATATTTTTTACATAAAATATTCTTTAATGTATACTTTATATAAAATACAATCTTCATAATTTTTTTGCAATTTGCGATAAGGAATTTTTGTTTAGTGCAAAATAGGGACCAATATCCTGACAATTAGAAAGACCTTTAGAAATGGGATGAAGAATCCCGATTTCAATCTTTCATAACTTTGTTTTTAAGGGAATTTTATTCCGTTTTTCACCAGATTCAGCTTGCTTTTAGCTAATCTATGCATAAAATCTTATTTTACTTATTTTATAGAGTGAAACATTATTCTAAAAAGAAGAAGAAAAAAACTAAACAAATATGAAATATTGTTTTTCCTTTTAACTTTCGTTTTTTCTTTATTCTTAATTTTTTCTCAAAATAATATATTATAAAAATATCATTTTATGGTATTCGAACATATATTCAAATTTAATTACAGTAGAGATAAAAAACTTGCAGATTCTAAAGCATAAAAAAGGTATATTATAGATATTTTTATATGTACGTTGTAGTTCTGTAATCATGGCTTTTTCCTAATTATTTGAAGAGTTAAAAAGGTTGTCAAATTTTGGTTTTGAATATTAGCGAGATTGGGTACATTTACGTGCATTGTGCGGAAAATGTCAATGATAATAACAAAAATTATTTGGGTGATAATGTTGGTTTATCGAGTTTGAAGATCACCTACGCTGAAAAAATTACATTTATTATGCGAGCGTGACAATTTAGTTCCTTGCAGTTGTAATTCTGCAATTTCGACAACTCTTGTATCGGAATAAGTGTGTGAGGAAAAGAAGCTGATGTAGCGCCGTACACTGTATTCGGTAGGGAAACGTTCGCAACTTTGTCATCTATCACAGACAATTTATCCAATTTCTTTGAAGAAACAGATAAAACAACTTAAATTTAAGGTGATAACCGTTGCATACACACACAACCTTAATTTTTTTAATAAACTTGTCTATTGACAACCCAACAATTCTTACATTTTGCGCTATTACTGACTTGGCTTGTCATCTTTAAATTGTAAAACAATTATTCAACTTTTTGTTTTTTGGTTATATTAAGCGAATTCATTAATTGAATGATCCCAAAGTTTTTTTGTATTTAATAACAGGAGCAGATAGAACTATATCCGAAACGTGCGAGAGAATTACAGCATCTAGAGAAAACTTCAAAGCGAAATCTTGATTGTTTGACTCAAACCTTTTAACGCTTAATAACGGTATTAGTTCCCCGCAAAGCGAAATTACACAAAATGAAAGTTAAGGAGTAAATAATCTAATATTTAGCACAAAATATGTTTATTGTTGTTATTGTGATTTCTATTATTTACCCTAAAGAATTAGATGCATAGATGCTGTGCAATCCAGGATGCTATATGCTGAGTTTCTGTGATTCTTAGGCGGATTTTCTTATGTATCTGGTAACCTGGTATTTACTACGCCATACATATAGAGACCTATAACAAATTAAGCAGAAAATTCTACTTTGGCAACCCTAGTATTAACGTCATCGTGCACGTCACAATGCATCATCTTGGCAATATTTCTTTATCGCTAAAAATTTTCAGAATTTGGCATCGTGGCCGAATTAGATTTCAAATTTTAAAGAGAAATATGAGCTAGCAACCAACAAGTAACAAATGAAGGATGCACGTACCTTCAATGACGATAATATTATTCGATTCTTCGTATTAATATTTGGTGAAAATGTGTTTTGGGTCCCCTGTTTGGCGCAATTTAAAAATGTTGCTAACTGGCACGTTTTTGCGGGTTGTCTCGCGGAGTTGAATGCTTCGAGAGACAATACGCAAAAACAGCGTTTCTATGGCGACGAAGCCGAAATCCGTGTTTTTAACGAATTTCACCATTGGTAAGGTAACGAAAACAAAGACAATGTTTTTTTTACGAATTGTATAACAAAAAATACACATATAATTGTTTAACCAAAAAGACAGGATTGCCACAAGGAGTGCATTTATGAGGAAATAGTCAGGGTTATCACGCTTTCGGCGTGTATCGCCCATTTGGCGGGAAAGGGGTACCCAAACCACAAGTTAACCGAATATTTAAAAACTATTCATAAAAGGAAGTATTCTTTTCACCGTAGTCATGAATAGTTGTTCTGTAGCTACCAATTGTCCATTTTAATGTAAACATACTTATTGGCAATGAAATTTAACGCAATAAAAGGGCGATGGTATATGGATAGTGCAATTACTACAATGTTTACAAAATATCTCATTTCGTTTTACAAGTTGTTACCAACTATTTTCTTTAAAAATAGGTTTCATAATCAATCAAATAAAAGTCAGATGACTATTAGTAAGCCTCCTAGATGTTCATGGTACTATTTTGCCGATAATGTGAAATTTATTTACAATTCTATTTTTATAATTTCAATTATGAATCTTAAAATCATAGAGATAATAATTCATAGACAGATAAATACAGCACTTTTTATAAATTTCAAGATATTTATTTTGCTTTTGATTTGTACATTGTATTCCTTTATAAGACTTTAGCTTCTTAAACAAATTCTTTAATGACTTCATGATTACTCAAGTAATAAAATTTCCTTTGAAATATCTTATGCAAAAATGAGAAAAGTATTCTTCAAGTTTACTCTAAATTACTCTAAATTATTCTTATACCATGAGTGAAAATTCATTAAATACAAGTAAAAACATTTTTTTATAAAAATTTTCACTATCAACTACAATTTCAGTTGAAACTCAATGAAAACTTTTTTTTTTCTGAATTTAATGAAATTATACATTGTTTCGTTCAATAAATAATTAATCATAAGTCATCATAAATTTTTTCATTAAATATAATGCTTATTTTTTAAAATGCGACTTATATGTCAAAAGTATTTAGGAACATGTATAAAAGTAGTTATTTGTAAATAACAGAATGTTTTAACAATCAAAAGAAGTAAAACAAAAAAATAAATGAATAGATCTATAATTTCCCTTTTTGTTTGAATAGATTAAACATAATTTATGAATGGTTACTTTCAATAGAATAAAGCAACAAAAGTTAAATTTATCTTTCGTTTGAAGATTGCAATCAGATACATTTGTGGGCATTGTATTTAGCACCGCACTTTATAAGCAACAAACACTATTTAATTTTAGTTTTTAAGAAAAGTTTACAAGTTAAGTAGAACAGAATCAAATGGATTTAAAACACTGTCTTTAACAAATGAGCGGCATGAGCGAAGTGAATCGTCGATACAAGTTTATGAGGTAAATAGTCTGTCGACCGGGGTTGAGTTGTACATCATTGCATAATCCACTCCCAGTGTCAACGATACCGACTTGGGATACAGTTCTTCATTTATGAATGGTTCTTGCCTCTGCAGGTGGTGTAGATTCCTCAGTTGATGCGAGGTCAGTTGGTGGCTGTGGTAGGAGAGGTCTCTTGTTTGCAACTATGTCCTCATAGTTATAGATGAAGGCAGGTTTCACTCTATCTAGGTACTCTATCACAGACTTTCTGTTGGTGTCCAAATTTAGCGTCTTGTTGTTGCACTGAATCATTAGAAAGGGCCCATCGTAGAGTTGCTGTAGAGGTTTCTTAACGAAGTCCCGCCGGAGGAAAACGTGTGATGAAGTTGAGAGCTCTCCATGGACGAACGTTGGACGCCTACCATGGGGCTTGGGTGGCTGTGGTCGTAGAAGATTCATGTGGGCATAGAGCTTACCCTCAAAGCTGGCAGGATCACAGTCGGGTTTGCTTTTGTGGAGAAATTCTCCTGGAAGTGCCAGTGTTTTTCCAACGACCAAACCTGCTGGGGTACAACCGAGATCTTCCTTCAGGGACGCACGGAGGCCAAGAAGAATTGTTGGGAAAACCGCAGTCCAGCGTTCAGTGGCGTGGCACTTTATGGCATTTTTGAGTGAACGGAGAAATTCTTCTATCATTCCATTGTCTTGAGGGTGGAAACTCTTAGTTCGGGAACGGTGTGTACCAAGGAACTTGGTGAAGGACCGGAACAAAGAAGCTTCAAGTTGACGATCCTGATATGTTGACACTGTGTCAGGTGTTCCATATCACGACACCCAAGAGGTAAAGAGTGCCTCGACAACAGTCTCCGCGGTGATGTGCTTGAGAGGTTGTGCTTCAGGCCACCTTGTGAACCTGTCAATCATTGTCATGCAATAACTGTACTCGTTGGATGGAGGAATTGGACCAACCAAATCTATGTGAAGATGGTCGAATCATTGAGAAGTTTCGGTAAAAGTTGATAAGGGTGATTTGGTGTGGCCGTGGATCTTCGATTTCTGGCAGACTAAACAGTGTTTTGACCATTTGGCAGAATCGGAGTATATCGAGGCCCATACAAAACAGCTCTTCAACAGGTGAGAGGCTCGGCGTGTACCTGGGTGTGCCAAGTTGTGCAAGGCCGAAAACATATTCCGACGGTGCTCCTTTGGAATGTATGGTCGTGCCACTCCAGTTGAGAAATCGCATGTTACCTCAAAACCACAGTCAGGCAGCGTCATCTTCCTAATCTGCAGGGCCGTTTCTGATGTCAGCAAGATAGAAAGTTCAGGATCCGACAGTTAGGATGCCGCAATGGCTTGATAGTCGATGAAACTTGGCATAGTTATTCTTGATATCCTAGACATGACATCAGCAACTATATTCCTGGTCCCGGGGACATGCTGAATACTGGTAGTGAATTGGGACAGGAAATCAAGTTGGCGTGCTTCACGAGGAGAAAACTTGTCACTTTTTTGGCGAAAGGCAAAGGTCAGGAGCTTATGGTCAGTGAACAATGTGAATACCCGACCTTCCAACATGTGTCGGAAATACCTGACTCTGGCATATGCAGCCAGAAGCTATCTGTCATATGCCGAGTAGGAGAGTTCAGCTGGGGTCAATTTTCTGAAAAAGAATCCCAGTGGCTGCAGTTCTGCATCGACGATTTGGTACAAGGTTCCTCTAATTGCGTAGTCCAAAGCGTGCACATGCAAAGCTAGTGGAGCTGAAGGTGCAGGATGTACCAGAAGTGTCGCTTCAGCAAGTGCTTGTTTGCAGGTTTCGAAGGCTTCAGCAGCCTGAGGAGTCCAGGTGATCTGTCGGGCATCTTTCTTGCCACGAGAACTTTTTAAGAAGTCATGCAACAGGTGTTAGTGTTTCGCAGCGTTGGGTATTAATCGTCTGTAAAAGTTGGTAAAACCCAAGAATTTTCTTAAGGCTGTGACGATTACCAGTGGTTTATACTAGAGTACTGCGTTCACCTTTTCTGGAAGAGGTTTCAGACCTTGAGGTGTGACAAGATGTACCAGAAAAGTTTATTCGGCTACACCAAATTCACATTTCGAAATGTTCAGCTTGAGACCATGGGATTTAAGTCGTTGAAAAATGGTCTTCAAGTGCTCCTTATGTTCTTCAGGGCTATCAGAAAAGCAGAAGATGTCCAAGTAGACGTAGCAGAAGGATAACCCTCTTAGAACCTCATGTATGAACCCCATAAAGGTCTGTGGGGCATTCACTAACCCGAAGCGTAGGCGAGTATATTCGTATAACCCCCAAGATGTGGTAACAGCAGTCTTGGATAAACCGTCTTCAGCAATCGAGATCTGGATGAATGCTTTGAAGACATCCAGCTTTGAAAAGACCTGTTTTCCATGTAGACCATGAGTGAAGTCGTGCAGGTATGGTATATGGTAACTGTTGAACTTCGTTACTGCAATTAGACGCCTATAATCTCCTACCAGACGCACAGCTGAATCCTGTTTAGGGCAACATGTAGAGAAGAACTCCAGGGGCTCTTTGATGGGAGAATGATGCCCTGTGCAATGAGAAATTCAAACTCGGAATTGATTGCGTCTTGCATCTTGGGATGTAGTCGCCAAGGTCTTGATGTGATTGGGGGACCTTTGGTGATGATGTGATGGGCTGTTTCATGTGGAGTTGATCCTCCGCATGCAGTAGGATTTCTAATCTCTGAGAAGTGTCTCAGGATGTTTCCAAATTCATTAACGGCTGCACAGATAGTGGTAACCGACGGTTGGATTCAGGTATCACTGAGCAGAATGTGTGTAGGGATGTTAGTTTGTTGATCAATTTCTTTTGTTTGAGGTCGATCAACAAATCAAAGTGCGTAAGGAAATCACCTAATATTATTGGTGATGTAGCATGAGCAACGATGAATGTCCTTAAGAGTGGCTTTCTCAAACCAAAGTCGAGTTTTATTATTTACAAAGCAATATGCTGGAATTTTGGAATTGTTAGCAGCATAAAGGGCAAAATTGGATTATGACGATATTTTCTTGTTTGATGCTGGTGGGAGAACCGAGATCTCCGAGCCAGAGTGAACCAAGAACTTTAGTCCACTCTTACGGTCATGGATGAAGAGCCTGCTGGTCTTCTTTGTAGCCTCCGCCGTGCCAGCTACTGTGACGGGCCTAACATGTTTTTTTCTGAAAAGCACAGGTTGTTTACAGTTCAAGGCATGATCACCAAACTTCTTATGGTAGAAACAAAGTTCCTTGTTGTCTGTTCGAGTTTGATCGGTTGCGGGACAATCGTCGGGACGGATATGTGTTTCGTTAGAAGTTGCGGCTTCTAGACAGCTCCGCGACCTGAAGGGATAGCTCCTCCAGATTTCTTACTAAGATGTCCGTAGCTGAAGGTGTGGGTGGATCAGTTGTGGTAGCACATACAGCTGCAGGGGACACGAACTCCGTCACCTTATCTGCAATCATAGCCATCTTGTCCAGCGAATCAGACGACGCTGAAAGGACCGTATGGATGTGGGGTGACATCCACAGGTTCTGCATGAAGTCTTCCTGCAATTGCGTGCCAGTGAGGCCATGCATCTTCCTGAGGAGATGACTTGGTTTTCCGTAACCTAACTGGAGATCACATAGCAGCTTCTTAATCTTTTGTTTATCAGATTCTGTGAATTCTGATTTTAGGCGAGTGAAAAGAGCCTTGTACTTCTCCGCCAAGGGTGGATTGAAGACGATGTCTGTCATGTGCTCCAATGTTTCCGCGTCGATGTTAGCTACTAACGCTGAGAATTTGGTGTCATCGCTGGTGATGCACTGTACGCGAATGAGTTGTCACACTGGGCAATCCAGAGGTGAACATTACTCCTCCAGAATGATGGAAGACGCAGTGCGACGCGGGCGATCTGGACTCAGGCGACGAAACATTCCCACCATCGGCAGCGTTGTCGTTTGGCATGTTGAAAACTGGCGCTTAGAAAAGAAGAAGAAACGTACTTCTCGTTGAGACACCGGAAATTCGTCACGGCCTACCAGGTTTTAAGAACCACTTAGTTTCTGTAGGATCAAAACTCAAACTGGCACTAGGAGAAACCAAACTACTTCATGGGAAGGGGGAGGGGAAATCATTTTGCTTGCATTAAGTATGTGCAGATAAAATTAAATGTGTATGAATGTATAAGAAAAATTATGTCATCGCCAATTTAATTCAATAACATATAACAGCCATATTTTTTCCAACAATAAATATATTCAAATTTTATTTACCATTTTTTTAATCCTAGTGCATCGTAAATTACGTCCGGGTCACCACTTCTGGGTTTTGTATTTAGCCCCACACTTTAAGGTGGATTCTGAACCACTGCAAACATCCATACCCAAGTTGAGATTCGAACACAACTGTTGAATCGAAGACAAGAGCGCTAACCATTCGGCTGGCCTTTTTTGGTGTTTTTGTGGGCCTCAAAAATGTTCTGCTGGAACTTATAAAAACATAAGAACAGTGATCACGTTTTTCGTCCTCAGTTTTCTTCTCAAGTGAATTGATTTACAACTAATAAAATACATTGAATTTTTCAAGCTTAGTTAGATAATTGCAATGCACACGTCTGATCAGAAAACTCTGTGAAAAGTCATATAACACTGATTCATTGATATATCTATGAATCACTCATAATTTTTCGATCATATTTTACAGGTGCTTTTTTTAATTAATTTTATTGAAAAAAAATAGTAAAATATAAATTAATTCATTGTGATTATTCCATTTTACAAAAAAAATCTAGTACTGAAGTCAATCGGATGTGCTCTAATTCTTATACTGAACACCCGATAATTTATTGATACTGATACAGAAATACTGATGATCTACTAGTACTCACTCTGAGCTACTGTTAATATTGACAATGATACTAATCTATTGATTCTGAATACTCATACTGATAAAAGCCTACTAATGCTGAACAAACTAATTCTGATTTAAAAATCTTGCAAACCAAGATTTTTCAATTATAGAATTGTTCAATTCTGTCAAAATATACAAAGGACGAATAGAATTGTGATTATAGAGGATATTTAAGTATTTGTTGCATTGCACATTCATTTCTAGACTACAAGTCTCATTTTTTACACCAGCAGCAGATGTCCCCATCACAACCGAGGCTATTGCTTGAGCAATACTCTGTCCATCGGATTATAATATTTTATTAAATTTGCTCAATACAGATGTAAAAGGATTCATCAGACCAGTTAGCGTGCTTCTTGATATCTATAGCCAATTTGATAGTATTAGCTAACCTAGACAAGACGTAAAACATTGTGCCATGGGATCCAAAGCTTGCAATTGGACTTCTTTGAATCCTAGCATCAAATCTCCAATGTTCTCCTGAAAAATTCTATTGCTATCACTTGATTTTATTACCTTATAAAATTTCTCCTCGAATACAAGGACTTAATTTTCCAGAGAAATAGGACGATAATGATGACTGTGACGGTGATACACATCACCCGGAAGAAGATGAGTCGTACAATCAGCATACTTGATCTCTCTCATCTTCTACATTTAGGCATTTTCCTCTTTACCTGAAACTTTTCATTTGTTTTTCATCTCCTTGTACACTACTGGCCATTAAAATTGCTAGACCAAGCAGGTGACATGCTACAGACGTGAAATTTATACGAAAGGAAGAAGTTGCTGTGATATGCAAATGATTAGCTTTTCAGCACATTCAGACAAAGCAGGCGCCAGTAGCGACACCTACATTGTGTTTAAATGAGGAAATTGTTCTACCGGTTCCTCATACACAAATTGCATTTGAACGTTGTTGCCTGGTGAAAAGTTGTTCTGATGCCTCATGTAAGAAAGAGAAATGCGTACCAGCACGTTTTGACTTTGATAAAGGTCGAATTGTAGCGTACCAGGATTGCGGTTTATCTTATCGCAGTATTGCTGCTCGCGTCGGTCGAGATCCAATGACTGTTAGCAGAATTTGGAATCGATGGGTTCAGGACGGTAATACGGAGCGCCATGTGGGATCTCAACGGCCACCTATCACTAGCCGAGAAGACAGGCATATTATCCGCATGGCCGTAATGGATCGTGCAACCACGTCACGAGCCGTGAGCCAAGAAACGGGGTCGTTTGGAAGACAACAAGTGTCTGCACGAACAGTTCGACGATGTTTGCATCAGCATGGACTCTCAGCTCGGAGACCATGGCTGCGGCTTCCCTTGACGCTGCGTCATAGATAAGAGCGCCTTCAATGGTGTGATCAACAACGAACCTGGGCGCGCGAATGGCGAGACGTCATCTTTTCAGATGAATCCAGGTTCTGTGTACAGCATCATGATGGTCGCATCCGTGTTTGGCGGCATCATGGTGAACGAACACTGGCAGCGTGCATTCCTCATCGTCATACTGGCCCATCACCTGGCGTGATGGTATGGCATGCCATTGGATACACGTCTCGGTCACCTCTTGTTCTCATTGACGGTGCTTTGAACAGTGCACGTTACATTTCTGGTGTGTTACCACCCGTAGCTCTACCCTTTATTCGAGCCCTGCGAAACCCTACGTTTCAGCAAGATAATGCCCGACCGCAACGTGCTGGTATTGTACGGATCTTCATTGATACGGAATATGTTCGGCTGTTGCCCTGTCCAGCACGTTCTCCAGATCTTTCACCAATAGGAAACGTCTGGTCAATGGTTGCCGAGCGACTGGCTCGTCACCAAACGCCAGTCACTACGGTTGATGAACTGTGGCATCGTGTTGAAGCTGCATGGGCATCTGTACCTGTACATGCAATCCAATCTCTGTTTGACTCAATGCCCAGGCGTATGACTTCTGTTATTACTGCCAGAGGTGGTTATTCTGGGTACTGATTTCTCAGGATCTATCCAGCCAAATTTTTTAAAATTTAATTACTTGTTATTTCTAGTATAATATATTTGTCCAATAAATATCATTTTGTTATCTGCATTTCTTCCTGGTGTAGCAATTTTAATGGCCAGTAGTGTATATAGTTCATTTTTATTTGTACACTTTTTTCTCACCATCATTCCAGTGCTCTTATTAATTAATCACAATGTTAAGTATTTTATCTGATACCTGATTTGAATGTTTCTTACGTGTCTACATGTTAACTCTCTATCGCAATCCATTTTGTGTGTGTTAATTAGTATTCTTTACAAATCATCTTTCCTGTGCAAAAGTAATAATTTCTACTCTCTCCATATGATTGCAAGCATAAGTGCTTTGTTTTGTGTATGTTGTGTCCTTCTTGGGCGTTGTTTTCTCTTCTCTTCAGTGGGTCCATCAAATCTAGTAAAACTCTTTCAGAGTTAGGTACAGGGATCTCTAGCGGTGTTTACTTTACTTGTTGATATTGTTAATTTTTGTATCATCAACTATATGATACAGAATTACATAGTTGATTATTTATATACTTTTATTATTTACATAAATATACATTGATATATAAGTTTTTCATGCCCTTGATTATATTTTAGCAAAATACTCTGAACAACCTATTATGTACCGGTAGTATTTAATTATAGTAAATTTATCAATGCGACATGAAGTATAAAAAAATTTCATTAAGTATTATTTGTGTCTGACAAGTGTATGGAAATAAGTGATGTTTAGAAAATATATTAACAGCAGATGATTCTATTATTTCAAATGTTTTTAGTAGCAATTAAATTTTGTAAAAATTCATGATGCTTTCAACTGGCTAAATTTCGAAATAAGGCACAACTCTGTTGATAAATAAAATTTAAAATATCTCAATTGTTTGATTTAAATATTTTATAGATTTCCTTTTAAATTTATTTGAATTATTAATTCACTACATTTTATGAAATTGGCAATAATTATAAGAATACTTCTACGTAAGTATATAGCCCGTAAGGAAAGACTTTCATTAATATTTGGAAAAAAATTAATATATTTATTTTTCCCATTCCTTCTAATATTCTAGAAAAGAAAATTAAAGATGAAGAATTTCATGATTTCAATTTTCTTCATAATTTATTTACTATCACATTACTTATTGAAGCTTATTTATTTTGTTTACTTAAAATTGTAAAATTTTCTTATTGTAAAATTCAGTATATTTTTTAAAAGAACAGAGAAAATAGCATTTACTTGTATTTTTTAATTGGAATTAATTGTAACCGCAATTCAATTGATAATCTTTATAGTAAGAAATTCAAGGCATTATATTTCACAACATGTCATTGTAATTTTATTATTTGTTTTGAAAAATCAAATAATGGGAATTTTTCTTTTCCTTCACAAAACTAAGTAATTTTATAGCATTAATTATGTACAATGGTACATTTTATTTTCTACCAAAAAAATTCACATAAGTTTTACATGGTTAATTTCAAAAACAATTTCTCAGTTCTCTTTTTCAAAATTGTTGTACTGCGAAATAAGCAGCTTGAGAAATAAAAAATATAAATATTTAAATTGGATAAGATTGAATTTTCATGTTAAGCACACTTTAAACTCAGAATTTTGCTTTTGTGTAAAGAATGCACAAGTAAAAATATTTTTCTTTATAAAATGGTTGCTAGGGCCTCAATATTATTCAGCCACAGTAATCCAATTTGAATTGACAGATCAGTCATCAATATATACAGCCAATTTCTCTGTTCAAACTTTTATATCAAAACTCTTAAAGAAATAATTTAAGTCATCCATCCCCAAACAATATATACACACACACACACACACACACATATATATATTATATATATATATATATATATATATATATATATATATATATATATATATATATTATATATATATATATATTATATATATATATATATATTATATATATATATTATATATATATATAGATAGATAGATAGATTGTTTGCCTGTCTCTCAACGATCATTTTTTACACATAAGGGCTAATTATACTGAGACCTACGGTTTAAAGTATATTCTAAACCACTTCAAATATCCATGCGCAAAGAGGGATTCAAACCCACGAATTTGTAGGTAAAGTATTACATAAGTATTAATCATATTTATCAAAGACATATTGTGAGTTTTTGATATTAAAAATATAAGGTGCTTAACTTCTAGAAATCAATATAGGAAATGTTTTCTATTTGATAAAAAAAATTAAATGAATTTCAGTCATTCAACATTATGGTTATTTTTTATTTCTAATGGCAGATTAAAGCAACTGTAATCAAAATAACTAATATTAAAATTAAAGGGAAAAAAGGAAACATGGATTTAAATAAGAAAACTGAAAACCACGGTAAGTGTGTATGAATCGCTTATCTTGCACCGAGCTCTTCAGTAAAGGACACACGTTAAATGCATCAGAATTTGAAAAGTAATTATTCAAATTATATTGTGTAAAGAATATTACTATTTTAGACAGAGAATAGTTGATTTTCTCTGACAAATGATGCTTTGAAGTTGTCAATAAATATTCATCCATGTCTATACATCATATACGAATTTTAGAAATAAAATGTTTATAAAACGGTTTCACTTGACATATAAGCCCTAAATCATATCTTATAAATACATTATCACATTTGAATGTTATGTCTAAAATTGATGTTATGTTCCTGCATAAGGCAACGACAGATTTCATCTTGTTAGAAAAACAAAACAATCGCGATGAAAATTTGAAATCTTAAGTTAATTGCACTCATTACCGAATGATGCTTTTTTACTTCGAATTAGAAACAGGGCTATTAATAGCAATGCCGAATGTAAAAATGATGCCTTGAGGGAATTTTACGTAATTTTGTGGCATAGTTTTAACAAACTGGAATTACTAGCTGCTTTTAAATCCGTATTAATTCCTAAACAAATTCGATAATTTTTTAAAGATCATTCGCTATTTTTCTTAGCTTTCATACTTTCTGTTAATTTTAATAACTTTAGTTTAGTTATTCTTATAATATTGCATTTAAATGGCTTAGTGCTTTTTTTAATAACGGGATGCTAAGATTTCATAAAGTTCTTAACAAAACTTATTCTTTTAACATTGAGAAGAAATATTAGGAATACGAACTGTATGTAAATACACGCCTATTATAGCTTTCTCATGCTTCTTAGTTTTAAAATTCATAATCACATTAATACCAATTAATATTAAGTTGCTTTTATAGTGATATTACAGGATATATTATAATTAGTCAATAAGTAATACGTGTTAATGATAATGGAATACCATTAAAAAAAGAAGAAGAAAACATTAAAAATAGGTTTTAATGTAAGTTTTTCAAAACATTTGTATATTGTTTATTTAATAATTAAATGCAAAAATATGTGTTTAATAAATATTTTAATGCCAAAGTGTAATGGATGTCTTAATTTTTCTTTAACTTTTATTGTTTTACTTTGAAATATGTAAATTGTTATCTAATAAATTAAAATAATTTATTCTATTTTATTATTAAAATTTTTATAGGCCTTGGTAGGACATTCAGATTTTGTGACTTGCGCGACATTCTCACCACTCAACCCTTCATTAGTAGTATCTGGATCAACCGACTGCAATTTAATAGTTTGGGATCTGACTACTGGTGACATAAATTTTACTTTGCGAGGCCACACAGAGGCCATTACTGCAGTCAAGCTTAATCTTGATGGTTCCTTATGCATATCGGGTAAGACATTCAAATTTCTTTTGTTTTATTGAAAGTAACATAATATTAAATGAAGGCAATGGACAAAAAGAATACTGTGCAATACACTCTTTATTTATAAAACAATTAAATGAAATGGCGAGCATAATGTTTTTCCAATTTTCGTACTCATACGTCTTCAATTCAAACTTTTCCCAATGTACTTGTTTATTCTCACACATTTATTAAAACATTTCAAAATGTTGAAAGACTAAATCTTTTTTAATCACGTAATTGAAAATAATCTAAAGCTTTTGAAAAATAATTCTAATTGAAGTTTAAATTTATTTATTTAAATGTTTTAATTGCACTTATTGAACTGTTTTTTAACAAAATAATTACTAGAGATTATATCTTTTTACCATTTAAATAAATGTAAATATATTTTAAATCAGATTTCGGAAAAAAAACAAGTACAAAGATTAGATCAAATATTTACTACACATAGATTTATCTGTCTTTCATTGGTTTAAATATCTATTAGATTGTTTGAAATAGGTATAAAGCTAATTTTCTAGAATAATATTAAAATTAAATCATAAAGTATCTAGTATTTATAATGATAGATTTTATTGTTTGTTGCAGTATCAGACGATAATACTCTCGGAATTTGGTGTACAAATACTGGACTTCGAGTTGGTTTGCTAGGAATTCACCAAAGTATTGTAAACATAGCAGCAGCATTGAACCTCTCCCAAATAATCTTACAAGTGGCCAATCAAAGTGTTGTTCCACTTTTGAAACTTTATAACAATCCAACGAAAGGAATGATTTTAGATATTCCTCCCGGAACTCCCGTTGAAGAAGCAAAGACACCAGGTAAATATGGAAAAATTAATTCTCTTATACATCTTTTTATTTTCAAAGATTTCCCTCAGTGGTCTGTAGCTTGATTTTTATTTTTTACAATATAAAGAAACAGTTTGTTGATACATTATAAAAATGCTTAGATCACATTACTAAATTATGTGGATAATGTCTTAAAAATATTAAATTCGTTTTGTATAAATATATAATTTCTTCAACTATAAATTTAAAACTATTTGTAATTGTAACTTAGTTAAATTTGATTTAGATTATTTTTATGAAATACTTTTTGAATTCGTGAGTTGATTAGTTCAATGTTGTCACTCATGAAAAATATTTAATTTACAGTACAATGTTGTAAATTAAGTTTAGAAATATGAATAAACTCAGAATTATCATATGCATCTTAACGTTAGATCGATATAATTGTGTATACTTTCAGCATCAATTAGAATTTTTTAACACTTAAACCGCATAAGTAAGGTTATGTAATGTTCTGTTACTTATTCACTTTTTATGAGAAAAGATTACAATAAATAGATATATAATGCTTACAAAATTAAATATTATCAGACCTTTCCAGCCTTATTAACCTTACCAGATTTTACATTCGATTCAAATTCAAAAATTTATAGCTAAATATTCATATAAAAATTTCTAACTTTTTTTAAAGGTCATTCTTGGCGAGGAGTTGTTCCTCATAGAGTTCTACTTCGAGGGAATCTTAAGCGAGAACAGTCATTTGATTCCTTTTACTGGGATCTTCGAGCAGCATCTTCACCAAAGCATGATTTAGGCTTGAGCTTGGAAGATTTCAGACGTGTCCCATCTCCATTTGGAAGTAGAGAACACCTTCACCTAGCAGGGTCAGTCTGGGATGGACGTGTGAGTAGCCGAGGTCTCTCTCATGGATCTGAAGTTCAGCCGAAAGCAAAATTACCAAAGCACAAAATGTTGAAAAAACAACAGAGTATGTTTGCCTGCTTCCCAGAGTTCATGACACAACAAGCATCTCCCCAACAACTTATCTCTCCCCAGGGACTCATAAAGGAACTGGATCAGCAAAGGAAGCTGGCAGATTTTGGTCGTATAGCGCCAAAACTGACAACTCAAAAGTCTCTCAGTCGTGCTGCGAGCTTAGAAGAGCCGACTGCCCATGCTAATGGAAATCCCGATGGTGGTAGTGACTCACTAGTAAAACAGTCATCGGTGTGCACTATATCCTAATACTACACTATAAATGTGATATTCTGTAACTTTAATAACTGCGTGTTTTGAGCACACCACGTTTTGCACTTGTACACGAATTGTTTGGAAACAAAGGCTTCAATATCGAATGTTTGCAATAGGTACATGGAAAATATTCAACAAGTAGAAATTGAGTATATTCAGCCTTAAATTTGCCGCATTAATGATTTGCATCCACATGGAGAATGCATTTTGTAATATTTGAAAATGCAGATAAATTTCTTAAATTTAAACTTTTTTGAATAAAATATTCCAGAACAAATTTTTTTAATTGTGAAAAGCATTCAAAAATGAACATTAAGTTTTCTAAGGAATTTAAACCCGCTAATGCGTTTTGTAGTTGTGTTTCATATTATCAATGATAAATACACTATTAAAAGTAATAAAAATTCATTGACTACTTTAAATAAATCAAGAAATATATGTTTATGTAATAACCATTATAGAATTTACATTTATAATTTGAAGTATAATGGCTGAATTTTATGGGTTGAACAAAAAATACTTTTTAATGATAACAAATTTAGTTAAAATCAAAATATTATTTCAGTTATTAAAAATTATTCATAATATAAAAATCATGCATTTTTTCAGAAAAAAAAATGCTTATTTAGGATTCAAAATCATAAATATATGTTAAAATTTTATAATCAATAGATCAATCACTCTCAAGCTTTTAATACCACAAGAGCTGAAACTAGCATCTTTCATCTCAAACTGCAAGAAATATTTTCCACATAATGAGTGTGAGAGTGTGTAAGCATGCCTGTGATAACCAATATAATTGTTTATTGCAATGATAGTTGACAATTGTTTATATTTAAACTTTGCCATCTTAACCCACTGCATATATTTTGCATTTTACATTTATCACTTCTACAATTTAAATATTTGCAGTCGCATGTGGTAAGATGTTCTACAGACAGCAATGCTTGAAAGTTATTAACGCAATTAACTCCAAGCAGTTAATACACTAAAAGCTCTAAGCATAATGTGATATATATACGCCATACGCTTAGATTCTAGTTCCTTGTTATTTTCTCCACAAAATGAACTGTAATTTGTGCATGTGTTAGTCTTATTATTTATAGCTCAATAATGGTAAAATAAGCTTTGTAATAAAATTATTCTGTAAATTCTTTGTATTTCAGATTGAAGAAAAATCAAAAATATTACATATAAATTATTGATATGTGATTTTATGCGGATATAAAAAAAGAAATATAGAATAATACTATAATAATTTAATTAATTAAAAAGGATGTCACAATTTACTCAAATAATTAATCTTCTCTTTAATTCCTAATTATTCATAAACGAGATTTAATCATCATTATCGTTCTTTTACATGAAATTGTACTATATAAACAGACGCATACGTATTTTGATATTGTTACATTATACAAATTCTTCCCAAAGGATTTAAAATAGATGAATCAATAAATTAATAAATATTTTTAGAATAAAATAAAATTTGCATATAAGTTCTTTAGATAGAATATATATATTACGTTAGTAAAATACAGAAGCAAAATTAAAGTTAGGAAATTAATGACAAAACTATTTATATATGAATATTTTAAATAAAATAATATACAAATACAATTCATTATTCATAAAGTTCTTTTCCTATTTTTTCTTCTATTGTCTTTTAGAAAATAGTGCAAATATCACATATAACCTTTCTATCTATAAAATTTCGTTTTTCTGATATTTCATTTTATAATAAAATCATTTATGAATTGCGACGCACTAATAAAATACTTAAGAATAATATATGTATTTAGAAACAAAAATACTGACAAAAATATATTATTTATTCTATTTTTAACTAAAATAAATATAATAAATTGCTAATCTGAAATTGATTGTTTCAACATTTGAGTAAGTATTGAATTTCAAATTGAATTTGTTTTAATTCTATCCTAATTTAGTAATTTAAGCTTTATATATAATTATAATTAATAAAAATTTTAAAATAAAATATTATATGGATATAATCCCCTTGTTTCATAGAAATAAATGACAACTTTACGAAATAAAAAATTTAAATAATTGAGGAACTCTTTTGTTCTGGAAGTATTTATTTGCATTTCATTCGAAATAACTGTGGACTGTTAATTCCTAGTTATCTGTATAGTAATCATTCTGTTAATTACAAAGCAATCGTTAATGAAGAATTTGTTTCCAAATTACCACTTTCAGTGGTTAGTTTACATACAGACGGACACTAAAAATTTGCTATTATTTTGAATGTGCTAATATTTATTATTTGAAACAGAAAGCCACCTAGCAATTCTTGCAAACCAATTCACACTCCAAAGTTCTTTTTCGTGAGAGTGACAAAGAAATAAATGTGCCAAAATATAAACTAGGGTATGAATTTTAAAAAAATTGAATTTTTATTGATTTTTTATACTTCAGAAAGCATGATGTTATAGCTGAAATATTTATTTGAAAAATGTAATATTAAGATATTCGGCAAAATAATTTTACATTTTAAAATATTCTGATATAGAAAAAAAAATTGTTAAAAATATTATCTAAAATGTTTGTCATTACATTGTCTTCGGAGAAAATAACTCAGTAAAATTAACTAAATTAACAGCAAAACTTTGAAGAGTCCATATAAATTGCTTTATATTCTTTACTTTTATCATTTATATTATTTTAATTTTGAACGTAGTTAAGCAAAATTAGCGATAGCTATCTATAAATTAATTCATAATATTTAACAAATTAATTCAAATTTTAGAGGCTTTTAAATGCAGGTATTTTTAATATCTAAATATGAACACTAAAATTTGTTTGATTACTATTTAGTATCCAATTATTTGATAATCAAAAATCAATTAATTTAATTTTTTTAAAAAAGAAAGGCATTTTGTTAAATTTATTTAACTAAATAATCATAAAATGTATCAGGAAAATAAGTTTATTAAGCACAATTCAAATAAGAAGCAAAAATAAGATTTTAAATTAAAATATAAAATTGAGATGATTTTTTAATTATATATCATGATTTTTTAAAATTATATATTATGTTTAAGAGCATTTCAAAAAATCCTCCATAATTACTCATTCTATTACAAATTATTTGATATTATAATTTTTATTCTCAAAAAGCAATTTTTTTTCTAATTTATTTCTGCTTAAGACATTTTATTTTATACAAAATTTTGGCATTTAGAATCTAAAAAAATAAAATAGACAATTTTGATCAATCAAGAAATGCTCTTTTAAAAATAATTTTTTCTAACGTATTTACTTATATTTAAGGATTTGCAGCAAATATATTAAGATCTTTCGAGAAGGACTTTCTGTAGTATTGTGTGTGTATTTATTTGTACATATTATTCACATTTATAAAAATATATCTTCATTGAAGATTGTTATTAACAAGTTTTGTGCAGCACTAGATGTTATTTGTTGCAATGCTCACGTAGATATTTCTCAGTATCTAACCTGTGTACCTAAGAAGAATGTTTATTATATAACTAACTGAATTTACCATTACTTGTGATGATCTCTTATGAAACTTTTATGTTCGTAAATGTACAAAATACACATGTATATAAGCTGTGATAATTTTTCAGAATTATATTTTCTGACAATTTTATATGTTCAGAACAGTCCCGTTTATTTTGACGTATTTAAAAAAATGAAGTATTTAGGAATAAGTACATTTCCAGAAATGGATATTTGTATTTAATTTTTATAGTCACAATTATTATGGAATGAATATGAAGGAATATTATTTTAACCGTGAAATACATAGAGCACCTTAACTGGAAAATATTATTAAACAAATTAATTTATCTTTTGAAAACTTTTTAAGCATCATTTATTATTTATTTATTAAAAATCACATAGTGAGAAATAATATATCCATTTCGTTAATTTGCTAACTGAATATTTGTTAACTGAATCAAAGATAAAATCACATTAATTCTCAATGATCTGAGCACAGTTATGTTTCACTATTTTATACTTTATTATTCCTAATCATCAAGGCATAAAAGCCAATGTTGTATTTCTTCCTCTATTATAGACTAAGAAGATTTTAATGTTCAAATTAAAATTATTACACTAATTTTGCATGCAATATAATAATAACTATCATAATCGTTCTTTCAGCTTCAGTAATTACTTTCAAAAATTAATCATTCATTTCAACTTTCTTTTCACAGCAATATTTATGATGAAATAAAATAGTGCTTTTCTAAGGAATTAATGTCCTCATAGAGTTTTGGTAATAATTTAAGTATCACACACACACATATATATAAAATTATTATTATGACATCTGTCATAATAATGCACTAGAAATGAAAATATGCTATATTATTTTAAAATTTTTTTATATTGTTAAAAAGTGAGTGAGATTCCTAGAATTATAACAGGACAAAAATGTGTTTCTTTTACATAAACAATGCCATTTCGTTTGTTCATGCATGAAGCTTTTAAAATTAACTGTAATTAATAGTGTAATTTAGAATGTTTTAAATGAACATATCGCAACATTTAATGCAGTCTATTAAGATGTTTAAAATAATTTGAAATAATCGAGACTGTAATGAAATTCATTAATACCACATATTGAATTAGTAAGCTACATTTTATAGATAAAATCATTGCTACAAAAGCAAGTAAAACCACTAAAATATGAAAACATAGTTTTTTTAATATTATCTTTGTTTGTTTAACCGTTTCCAATGCAAAAGCCTGAAAGTATATGATACTTCAACTTATGCGTTGACGCAAAATCTTCTAAGGTCCTGGGGAATTATATTCTGAGATCTATTTACACCAGAGCACAATGTGATTTCACAAGTCAGCAATTTCCACTAATTCCTGAAGGAACATGTGAGTCGTATCTTTGGTGTTTTATATGTATTTATATTTTCCCTTCAGTAGGCAGCTAAGCTAATTGTATGTGCATGCCATTTGCATTTCTTGTGAGGTACAATGTAACTAACGTAATTTACAAAAACAAGTAGTTCACCTAAAATTAAAAGCATCTATCTACACTCAATGTAAATATTTTGCCTCATTGTTATTTACCATTTTTATGTATAATTACATAGTTTACAATATTGACAAATGTACTTTAAAAAATACTTGTAATCTTATGACTCACAGGGGTTCTTAATCTGTAAGTATATATTCAAGATGTTTTATAATCACGTTTTTAAGAGTCTGGGGCTAAGAATTGTGAAATATACAGATTCTAACTCAGAAAGATGTATTTAATTGATATTTCAATCCAAATTATCTTTTGCTATGTTTTTGTTTTATTATTATGATACGCAATCAGAATTAAATTGAAAAAAAAAATTGAAGTTAGAAATCTAAAAACTGCTTTTTTATAATTGTTAAGAAAAAAATTCCTTTACCTTGTTCACACAGAAATTAATCATTGTATGTTCTTTAATTGACTGCATTGATGGACATTATAAGTAATGTGTGTGTACATGATAATATTATTATATTCATTACAATACTATTGAAAACGGTTAAGAACCTCTGAAATGTGATAATGTACTCAACATTTAGTAGATTGTTCATTGAAATGTGTCAGCAGTATTTCCGGTACAAAAACATCACTATTTTTGCAAGTATTTTCTGCTGGTAAATTAAATACATTATTAGAGAGAAAGTATGTCTTTCATGAGTTCTGGTATCTGGGAGGGGAGCATTTATTAGTTTATGTTAAAATTTTCTGATTAGTTCCAATTACTGTCAATCAGATTATGCCTAAATAATATTTCATTCTTAACTAAAATATAACAAGAAGAAATATAATACTTTAAAATTTAATATTCAATTTTACATTATGTATTTAAAATATAAACATGCTATATAAAGTAACTAATTCTTACAAAAGATATTAAAAGATTTTTTTTTTCCATAATACATTTGTTCTTGTGATGAAAACTAATATAATCTAACCATTAATCTAGGTTTTGTTTGATTTTTAAATCTAAAAGCGTGTTTTTAATTAAATATATTCTTCATATATATCAATTGTATTATTTTTATTACTAAGAAGAGCGGGTATTTTAATTCTATTTTAAATATATGTTAATTATGATAGTAAAGTTTTTTAAAGAATCTTGACAATATTTCTGAGTTATTTAAGTGAATGCGTATTTTTTGTGCAAATTTATTTAAAATTTTACAATTTTAGTTTCTGAATTGAAATTTGCATTGCTTAATATTAATCGGTACTGCTTTGTAAAATTTTGTTATTGTGTCTTTTCAATAAGGTAAAAAATTAAACATTGGTAAGATTACAAAATGTTGCATATTAGAGCTTTTAAATTATAATAAAAGACGTTTCAAAATATTTGTGATGTAAATTTAAGTTTATGTTAAAAATTAATGTGTATATTAAAAAGCTGTGTCACTTTAGCAAAATATTCACCAGTATAAAAAATGTACTTTTAAATAAATTCACAGTACTTTAAGCTTAAAAGAAATTGCTAATCATTAGTTATTAATAAGTTTCATGTTATTAAATATATTTTATTTAAAAAAATTGCGTCATATAATGTATAATAATATTTTATTATATATTATATAAAGAAATTATTTTTAAAAATATTTTATAAAATTGTGATGCACAGATAAAATGAATGAAATGCTGACATCATTTTTATTAGCAATATTGTTTTTAGCACGTAAATATGTCAGTAAAAATATAACTGTTTCATGTAATTTATTCAAAATAATTTTAAGCATTTCTTCATTTAGAAAAAATTTTATTTGTTTTTAATTTAAAATCGTTCTTTTTAAAACGAAAATTATTATTAAAGATTAGACTAAGTAGTAAATTTTTGTTTATTTTTTTAATGCCTGAGTCTTCTGTAAACTGTCAGTTTTGCTAAGGCTTAGAAAATAATGCATGAAATTTATATACATGCATATATAAATGTTTGCAGTTATTGTATACCTGAACTTTACTTTATTGAGATAAATTTTAAAAATATGAAGTATAGTTTAGAGTTAAAGTAACTGATGTTAATTGTCATCACTTTACGAAGAAATATCTAATGTTATTACTTTTTTGCTTCTAGACAATCTGAAAAATATGCAATGTTATTATAAATTTAAGCTATATATTTCAAGAATGATATTTAATTGATTATGCTAAGGAAGTACTTATATTACTAATGTAATTTTCTTATTTCTTATGGAAAACTTTACTAAAATAGTTCACAAATCAATTCATGTAGAGCTACTTATTTTCTTTGGGACATATTTTTACAATCAAGAAAACATAAAATGGAATATATTTGAAAGCTATATTGTGAAATATAATGAAATATTACTTGCATAAATATAATTGTTCTGATAAATGCACAAATTAGTGACTGAAAATATGGCACTAAATTTCTGTTGTAAATGTTGACAAAATAATTGCTAAAATAATAAATTTATTTGAAGCTATGAAATCTCTTTTTGAGTACTTTCAAATTCAATATTTTTTTTTCAATGGTGGGCACTTGGGTGACGAACCCTATGCTACAACAAGGCCAGAAACTACTACTCATTTGTCGTTACCCAGCGGGCACCTGTGAACCAAGTCACGAGTTGCCCGCTCCATACCACCACAAACCCGCTTATTGGGTGGGCCAACTTCATGCGTCATCACACAAGAAAGGACAGAGAAACACGGTGAGAGAACAGAGAAAGAAAGCAACAACCATGCCCGAACCAGTATTCGAACCCGGGACACAGCTCAGGAGTCAGGAACGCTAACCACGCAGACATCGGTCGGCCCAATTTCAGTATTTAATGCCAAATTTCAAATGATTTATTTATAAAAGACTTGTAATTAATTAATTAATAAGTAATTATTTCTTAGGTGTGTTATTTCACGCATACAAATAATTATTAAATATATTAAGCAGCTCGCATATGGATTTTTAGAATCATTGTATTCATTAATTTATGTTTCAATTTTATTTACATGAATTAGTCTTAGCTAAAAACATAACAAATGAGAGAAAATATGGTTTCAGAATTGAGATTTCCTGGTGTTAATAGAATTCATAACTTTCTGGTGTAAGCAAAACTGTAATTTTATATTTCGTAGGATTTAAATTGAATGTTATAAATGGTTAATAATTTTAAAATTAAATTCTCATGGACTTTTAGTTTTGCTAACTTTCCATACATGAAATTCTTTAAATATACATCGTTGGATTGATAGTTCATGGTAAAATTTTTTAAATATGCATGGTTGGTGCATGATTGGATAAAAGGATTATTAATAAAAATGAGAAATATTTATTTCTTTATAAAAAAGAACAATTTATAAAATATTTTTGTGGGTGAAAAAGCAATTTATATTTTTGTGTGCAAAAAAACTAATAGAAGGCATTAAACCAAAGAAATTTTGAAAAACAATGACTTGAAAATAAATGTTTAGTACGATTTCATAAAATATTTTATCTGCTTTACAAAATAATAATAAAACGCTTTTCACAGTGGAGAGAAGTTACCACCTTTGACTTGAAATTCAATAGATTTAGATCCAATAAAGTAACCTAAATATTGTAGCTCATTCAATCTTTGAGCTGACAAGCCAAAAGATAATAATTTACTCAGTTTACAACATTTTTTCAAACTGTTACCAATAAAAATTGGGAAGTAGTCACTAAAGAAACCTGAATTCAGAAGGATAAGATGTCAAACATATTTTATTGCAAGATAAGATGTCAAACATATTGCAACATATGTAACTGGCTGATTTCGATCAAAATTCCCTTCAGCGAAATGAAATACCACCTGCGTTTCTCCCCATTTATTTCCTCACGCAAAAGTTTCGTTACATGATTTTTAAAAAAGACTAAGAATTTATTGATTATTTCAAGATTAATAGAAAGAAGAAAAATATTTTATTAACTTTATTAACTTAAAGAAAAGAAAAAAATCAAATTTGTTTGCTGTATGTATATTAAAATTTACAAACTTATTGCAAAATTTATCATATTTATAATATACATATTTCAAAAGAATATATATCATTTGTTTCATTTCTACTAAAAAGGCATATGTTTAGTTTAGCTTTACACATAAAAGTGACATTATATTTCTTTGTAAGTTTTTATCTACACTTATTATCAATTCAATGATTATAATTTTAGCTTGTGAATGAATGTGCAGAATTATAAATGTAGAATTTTGATGATATCATAACATTTAAAAAAATGTGAATTAGATTATATTAATGAAATATGTATAAAATTAAAGCATAATTATTGGGTTGTTTGGAAAGTAATATTGTTTTTTTCCGACAGAGTATTTAATTGTATTTTTTGCACCCAACTTCATTCTTAAGCCTTATAACTATTATATGCTTTGAGAGCTCATATAAGCAAGGCTTGTGTGTGAAAAATTCCAATTAATTCTACGTAGTAGTGTTTGGTTGGTGCCCTTTTAAATACGGAGAGCGATAAGCAGCATTTTTGACATATCTCACTGTTTTACTACAGAAAGGGGAAAAATGCTGTTGAAGCCGGAAAGAAATTGACCGATGTGTATGGAGATGGTGTGTTGACAGTACGCCAGTGCCAGAACTGATTTGCTAAATTTCGATTCGGTAAATTTGATGTCGACGAAGCACCACGTTCGGGAAGGCCAGTTAAAGCTGATAAAGACGCGATAAAGGCATTAGTTGATGTGAACTGGCGAATAACAACAGTTTATGACCACCTGAAAAGCATGGGAATATCCTCGAAGCTCGATGTATGGGTTCCCCATGTTCTCACAGAGAGAAATCTGTGTCACCGCATTGACGTCTGTGATTCGCTTCTCAAATGTCACGACAATGATCCGTTTTTGAAGCGCATCATCACGCGTGACGAAAAATGGGTTGTATACAAAAAGTCTAACTCAAGAAGGCATGGAGTAAAAAAGATGAACCGGCTGAAACCATTTCCAAAGTCGATGTTCTCCAAAAAAAGGTGATGCTGTCCTTTTGTTGAGATTTTAAAGGAATCGTTTATTTTTTTAGCTTTTACTGGATAACAGAACTACTAATTCGGAAGTCTACTGCCATCATCTGGACAAACTGAATGATGCACTTCAACAGATAAGGCCAGAGCTAATCAACAGGAAAGGTGTAGTGTATCATCAAGGCAACGCGAGACCTCACACAAGTTTAGTCACTCGCCAAAAGCTTTTACAGCTCGAATGGGATACAATTCCACATCCACCATATTCTCCAGACCTGGCACCATCGGGTTATTTTTGTTCCGATCATTCCAAAGTTTTTTAGACCATAAAACCTTCACCAGAAATGATGTGGTCAAAACCACCTCAACCAGTTTTTTGCCAGCGAAGACCAAAAATTTTATGAGTGTGGTTATGTTACTATCAGAAAGATGGCAAAAGGTGTTAGACCAGAACGGCCAATATATAATTTAATAAAGTATTTCTTTATTATATGAAAACTGTCTTTCATTTCAACTAAAAAAAAAAAAAAAAAAAAAAAAAAAAAAACGAAATTTCTTTCCGAACAATTCAATAAAATTTTAAAAAATACATTGAAATTGATATTCCTCAGGTCTGCAAGCCCCACGATTTTTCAGCAAACAATAAAAACATAAAAGAATGCTAAAAATATAAATCCTAGATAAACCTCCACTCTTAAATATATAATTGGGAGACGGTTTTCTGGAATTGCGATTGGCGCATTTCAAATGGGTACTTTACTCCCTATTACAAAAGAGAGACACCTGATGTATCCGTTTATGAGCCTGCTAATGGTGGACTAAGTAACTCCATCCATATTGATGGTAAGTGCACCACCTGGAATCTGTCTATTATATTTAGAATGACTTGAAGGAATTTTCCATAGCTATTTTTTTCTTGGAATAAATTTCAGAGAAGTTAAAAATATGTTTTGAAATCATCACATCAGGCATGCTCTCGAAAAGTTCTGAAATTGAACAAATGCTTTACAGTTTCATTTTCAAAGAATACAGCATACGAAAAGATCCACTGAAGATAGTTTTGCACTATTGAGAAAGTTGTATAAGAGTATTAGGCAATGAAATATTTGTTTTGTCCCCAGTTTTATTCCAAATATTTACGTGTAGGATGGCAATACGACTATTAGATAAAATTCAGATGTTTTTGGTAGATGTTAAAAACTTATCAGCGTTAAGTCTGCAACTATAGCTATTAGTTAATATCAGAAAACCGAGAAAGAATCTAAATTCTTAATTTTAATGAGTATTTAAAGTAATTCTGACTGTAATAGGCAAAAAATTATTAAATTAATAATTTTAGGTTTGATTTGAAGTAGATTATTTTAGGAAAAACGTAGTATCAGCCGAATTGCTTATAATGATCCCAGTTTCGGATTTCCTTATAAAAAGAAAAGCATTTTATATTGACAAATATATCTTGTTGTGTTACAATATAAGAGCAACATA
Organism: Latrodectus elegans; assembly: GCA_030067965.1. Classification (NCBI taxonomy): domain Eukaryota; kingdom Metazoa; phylum Arthropoda; class Arachnida; order Araneae; family Theridiidae; genus Latrodectus; species Latrodectus elegans. The sequence continues at coordinate 97,105,262 of CM057820.1, read as the reverse complement.
AAAGATCGTGAGAAGAAATGTAAAATATTACTAAGGTACAGAAAAAAAATAATTGATTATCACTTGTTTCATTTTCAAAAAAATAGGAAATTAAATTTTGACAGCCCATTAGTTTTAAAAAGCTTAAAAATTAATTTCTTTCTCAATAAGCTATATAACTAATCAGAATATTAAGAAAATTATTATTTTCAATGAGCATAATTATCTAAATTTGAATAAAACTGTATTTGAATGTATAAAAATGAAAATTAACCATATTTTTGTTTGAAATATAATACATTTTGCTATTTCATATGATCCTGGTAAAATTATAGCCAGGATCTAAGGAATACTAAGAATTTATTAATAAACTTTTCAGGATGATAATATAGTTTAAAAATATTTACTTATTTTAAAACAGTTTAAATAAAAATATGAACTAAAATTTCAGGTTTTTAATAAGTATAAGCCATTTAAAAATTTATCATAATATATATTTACCTTATGCAGAACAACTTATAGAAAAAAATTTCCATTCGATAGTAAAAAAGCAAACTATTAATTAATCACAGTTAAATGCTGTTTTTAGAAAGATAATATTATATAAAATTTTAAGTAATTAGTGAGTATAATAATATTTGCCTAAAGATATAGAGAACACATGTAGAAGATGATAGCGTAACATCTCCCACTGTTCACCAATGACTGTGATTGAATCCGGGATCTTTCGATTCTGACTTTTTCGATGAATTTTGAGATTACTACCATGATTCTCAACCTGTGGGGGCGCGAGCATATCCAAGATAAATTGTTGTTTAAAAAATTTTATTTAGTGTTTGAAAGAAAAGGACACACACACACACATGAAAACAAAATACATTTCAACATATTGAATAATTTACTTATTAAATTAAAACAACTTACTAAATTAAAAACAAATTTAATAATTATTAGTGACTTCCTTGGGCATGTCTTTCAGAGCAAAGCTTTCGAAGGAGGGTTTAATATTAGAAATAGACACTCTCAGTTCTTTTTCTATATTTAGCTGAGATCTATATTTTGTCTTCAAAGAAACCACCGCAGAAAATCCGGTTTCACAAAGGTAAGATGTTGAAAATGGTAATAGAATGCGAAATGCTCTTGTTTTTAGTGCGGGAAACTCATCATCCACTCATGCCCAAAATTCAAAGAGTGATTTATTGCTCGATTGTCTTTTGGCTTCGCCGCATGCCGTGAAGACTAGGAAGGTTTCTTCCTCTTCAATTGAGAGTCCTTCGGGTGTCTTTTGAAATGGAACCCTTACCCACGTATAACTGGATATCAGTTTGTCGTCAGCAAGGAAGTACTTTTAAAAATTCTTTGCTAGCATTGCTAAATGATTTTCAATGGTTACAAAAACAAGTTTTACATATTGTTCTTCAGCCTTGTAAGTTTTAATAAAATCATTCAAATTTGCAAACATTGTTAAGTTTTCTTGGTTTAAATTTCTGTTCCACAATTCCAATTTCCTACAAAAAGCATTAATTTTATCAGGTATCCAATATATGTGTATTTGCTTTTTGCAGTTTAAGATTCAAGTCATTTAATTTCTCGAATATGTCGACCACACACACGTGTTGCTCAATTTCATCACAAATAAACTATCGTGAAAATTCTCAGCTTCCGGTCTGTTTTCCTCTTCTAGGAAAACTGCGATTTCTTCTCTTAATTCATAAACACATTGCAAAAATTTCCCTCGAACGAGTACCATCAGTGCATATTCCGACGCAATTTTTTCATTCTGTTTGCCTCGTTTATAAAATCATTTAAGATAGCATATAATGCGAGTGCTGTTGCTTTGAGTTCTATTGATTTGCAGAAACGTAATTCTTCTACTACTGACAAATCATCACAAAATCTAACATAGGTAATGAAATGAGCATCTATATTACTATATGCTGCCTCATCGTGTTGTATTGAAAACAATTTGTCACGCAACTTCGACAAAAGCTTACACTCTACATCTTTAGCTATATCAGCATTTCGACGGGCAACAGTATCATTTGAAAGAGGTATAGACTGCAATTGTCTTGCAAAATTATCTCCAAACATAATTTCTACAGTCTCAGTTGCGGCAGGCAAAATAAGCTCTTCACCAATGCTATGAGGTTTATTACAACTGGCTATTTTATATGAAACTTCGTAAGAGGCAATTAAAGCTTTTTTCATTCACAGACAAAGACACTTTCGCATTTAGTTTTTTCAGTCAACAACTGCATCTAGGATTAATTTTTTAATAATTTCTTGAAACACTTTATAGAAGATGACACTTTTCCCTTCAAGTATAGGTAAATCTCAAAAATTAAATTATCTTGATTACAATTATAATTTTACTTCCCTGTCATTGAACGTAATTTCCCAAATATGACATATTTTCATGCTGTCAAAAAAACTCTTTATATCTGACAAAATTTCCCAACCTTGAAAAAACTAACAGCTTCTTTATTTATTGCTATAAATACCAAATTTACACCATAATTGTGACCTGGATATTTAAACTAAGTGATTTTCTATACTTGCTTTTGAAAATTTTCATTCAGATGATCTCCCTCACAAACACAAAAATATTTCATTAGCTAGACGATAATGGTTTATGTGTGACTTATAGTTAACAAATAGTTATTAATATTTGCTTTAAATTTATCGATTTGTTGACTTAAAACTAATTTGTTGATTTGAAAAATATCCAGAAAAATATATAGTGTCATTAAATTTAAAATGACATTACATTCGTCAATGCTGAAATTGACTCACAATTTTAATTTCAAGATTTCATATTCAACACAGATTTGTAATTTTAACATATCACATAATTGAGTATTCCATTATAAATTAAATTTAAGATTCTTGTGATAGGACAAACTTATAATGAACTTTGTGCATGTATACATTAAAGCGTGGAAACATACATACAGATCAGTTTCATGTGTGTGTGTGTGCGTGTGTGTGTGAATTACATTATAATTTAAGATACCTTATACATTATATACCAGCTTGTTTGCATAAAATATTTCATGAGTCATTTAATTTTAACTTCCTTATAAAAATTTAAACAAAGAATTTTAGCTTGTGCTTAGAAATTTTAGCTTGTGCTTTATTTAAAACTAGTCAAACTTTTGAAAATATTCTATTGCAACCAATCTAAAATTTGAAACTGAATTATAAGCGTAGATTTTAATTTTAAGAAGCTCCAGTACCAAGACGACTTAGCACAGTTAGATAAATTATCTTTGTCTGTAGGTTTTCTTAATTTAAGTTTAATTTCATGCGTATTTCAGAATAAATTTTTAGTATATTTATTAACAAGAGATTTTAGAGTCATTTTGAACTCCCAAAAGTGTTCCCTAGAATAATGCATTTTAATCATGCTTCAACAAATTAGGGATTCTCTTATAGAATGCAAGTGTAAATGAAGTTTAAATGGTATATATTCAAATTTATATTCAGTTTGGAAGATTCCTGTTGAAAAGACACGCTTAAAATATTCTAGAATTAATTTATAATGTAAATATGGATAGGAAGCCTCATTAATTAGTAGGTAAATGGAGTATGTAATTTGTAAAATGATATTCTCTTCAAAGTTTAAAAAATTGTTATCACACTTATTACTGCAGTATCCTTACAACTGTGATTATTTGCCTATATAGTTTTTATTAAAAAATATTTATTTTATTACATTATTTGTATTTTACACTTGATTAGAGAATAACACTTTATTAGCGAACATACATAAAATAAAACATGTATACAATCTTTATTCTAACAATCTAACTATTGAAAATGATACAGATATTTTGTTAATTACAATTAATTTTATTTTCAAAGATAATTATTTCATAAAAAAGCAAAGGAATATAAAATAACACGTATAACTTATGTCTAGATATGATTTTCTCCAAAAAAAAAAAAAACTGTAAAAATCTTAAGTACAACAAAAAACTTTAAAAAAAATAAAAATAAAAATCAAGTTAACTTTAAAAATTTTTACGTTATATTTTGAATATTATTAAAAGGTAAATTAAATGATAACAACATTTACGAGAGTCAGAGCTGAAATATGTATTATCTAAAACGCTTTTTTTTGTAGCTAAAAAATAATTTCAGTGATAATATTAAAAATCTTATTTTACTTATTTAATACAACAATTAATTATATTAACATTAGTTTTCAGCTTTTAAATTTAATTATATGTGTTTCTAGTTCATATACCAATATTTAGTTCAGTTGCGTCACACATTAGAAGTATAAAATTTAATGTGCAATAAAAAAATAAGTATGAGATGTAATTAAATATTCCAGTTGATATTGATTTAATCCCATTTTATAGTAATTCATCTAAAATATTTATTTTCTCTTTCGTTATATATAAAATTATTTTCAAACATTTCTACCTAAAAACATAACATAATATAACTGTCGTTTTCGTAGCTGCTGTTTCCTAGAGAGCTAAGCGTATTTTCTTTTCCATTATGTTGGGAAATGTTTTTAAATCTGAATTAAAAGTTTTCCGAAAGATCAATAGGATGTTTTCATAACAAATGTATATTTTTTGCAAAATAAGCATATTGTATTGGAAAAAGAATCATTTTGAAGAATATGCAATTTTTGTCTTCTGCATTTTATATTGCATTTTATCTATTCAAACATAAAAGAATATTTATTTTTTTTAAATAGATTTAAGATATTTTTCAAAATCGGAACATATTTATTTTTATTTTTGATTTTGTCTTTTATTATTGTTACTTTCATATAGCAGATTCTCGTATTTTTGAATCTCATTACATTCATCAATGAAAAAAATAATTAAAATAAAAAAAACAGGGCTGTATTTTTCTAGAACAATAAATGTTAATGAAGAATACTAGTCTATTTATTTTTATTTTTCATATATAATTGATATGACATACCAAATTAAATTTATTAATGGTCTTACAGAAAATTTTAGTTTTAAATTATGCAGTTTTATTTTTAAATCCACTAATTTTAGCTTAGGTATAAACTGCTGTAATTCATAATATGTTTTACTTTTTCAAGTACAGTTCAATACCTGGGTACAAATATTTCTTTACCTCTTGTAAAATGTTTGCATTTTTTTTAATTTTTAAATTTAACTGGGTAGCATAAGTTTCAATTATTTAATTGTCCAAAACGCATAATTATTGTTAAACTTTTTCTGTCACTGGTTATATATCATTTTGAAAATATACTTTAAATGAGAATGAAGGATTTAATTTTTTTTAGAAATTATATATTTCATACTTATATGAACACACACACACACACACACACATAGTTAATTGGAAAATGTTCACCTGTTCGATACAAAATTTTTAAACAATTATCAAACCAACAATTAAAGTCTTGCGTCAAAATATTGAATTTTAAATCATTATATTTTCATGAGAATTGCAGAAAAAAACTGTATAAAAATGATTGTATGTTATACAATTCAATGTTAACATCATTTACAATGCATATTTAAAATGTACATTCTATTCTCTTGAAATAAAGATGAAATTGTTTAATAGTATTTTGAAAAATATTTTTACTCTTAAAATATATAACTGAATTTTTGGGATTTATTTGACTTCAACAGTTTTAAATTACAAACATAATTTGACAATTTTAAGGCTATTTATTTATTTGAATATTAATTTCATGAAGTTAGATATATTTAAATTAAAAAAACGAAATGGACATACATTAATGTAACAAGTGATTGTTACCTAAAAAAATTATGTTCTTACATATGGGTTCATTAGAATTCAATGCATCAAAAAACAGTAAAAAAATAAGCTTATTCAATGCTGTTCATTTTTTAAATCCTGGTTAATATATTGAGTCTCAGAAGCATTTATAATTAATTTTTACATTTCTTGTGACGTGACCTTCTATATTTGTTTTAGAATCAAATAAATGCTTTTCAAGTAATGAATAAGGATTTATTGACATAAACAAATATAAATAATTTCTGTAAGTACACAATCATGCAAGTACCAACGTTTCTTTTCAATGTTTTTCATATATATAAATTTATTCTAATAAATATCAAAAATAATAAATGCATGTTTCAATCTTTGATTATAATCAGTTGCATAACATTTCAACCAAAACTCCATGAAAGCCCAATGTTTTGAAAAATTTCATATAAATTTTCATAAATGCAATTTTATAAGTAATACCAGCTTTATAAAAGAATAAATGAAAATTAAATAAATTCATTCAATGTAAGTAAAATAACTTAGTGCTATCTGAAAGAAAATCTTGATCAAAGATTTATGTGTAAATTTGTGTTTTCCTTTATAATATTTAACATTTATTAAATTTTTCTTCTCAAGAATAGTGGGAACGTTAAAAAATGTATTTTTTATTTCTACTGTCATACTTGCTTACAATTACTTTAAAATTATTCTCATTCTTATACGCAACTTGTTTGGAATAAGAAACATTTTACAAGGGTATATCAAAATTATTATCAAATGATGCCAAATGGTAAGGAAATATTCGTTCCATATTTTTTCTTGGAATATAAAAAGTATGATTAAACTAAAGAAAAACCGATTTTAAAATCAAAGAATTTATATTTCATTCAAAAATATCAGGACCCTGATTTGAAGATAAACTCTAAAATATAATTTATAAAATATTTATAACTACTCAAAGGAAATAATTTTATTAAATATTTATTCTTGTAAAATTATATAATTAAGTAGAAAGAATATTATTCTAGTGAAGTCTTATTCTTCTAAAAATAGAATCCGTAGAAAGGTTTTGAAACATATTGTCATTATTTTAACAATATCTGATTATTTGACTGAGATAAATATAAATTTATGTATGCTTATGCATTAAATAATAAGCATTTTGCAATTCAACAGAAATGAGTTTCACTAAGTACAGTTTTATATAAAAAAAATAAAATAAATAAATAAAATAAAAAAATATAAAATAAAAAAACCAATCATTTGATGTTATGTAAATTATGAAAAATGAAATGTTTTGATAAGAAATTGAATGGAATAAATTTTGTTCAAATCGCATTAAAATGTCTGTGAAATTCAAAAGAAAATTTCATCCTTTTTTACTAGTTGAATTTCGGTAATGTTTATCTGACATTTTCAGAAAACGTGTAAAATTTTAAAAATCCATCTACGATTGTTATTTATATTCTTCGTAGTTTACAGATCCCATTGTGGTAAAAATACTTATACATTCTTCATAATTTCTTGGCAATCAGTAAAATTTGAAAAAAAAATTTTACAAAGTAAAACATTTACCAGACAGTGAATTCATGAAAAGAGTTTTCATTTTCATGAAAAACATTCTGATTAATTTAATAGATTTATTTTTTATTTCATTTCTTACATTTATTTTTCTAAAAAAATCTTTAAAAACTTTTTGTCAAATTCTTTTTATTATAATAAGGAATGTTTGTAGTTTCTTCAGAAATAGAAAAAAAGTATTCACTTTTTGTTTTTAAAATAACAAGCGACTCGAGAAAAAGTATAAAATTTTTGTTCATGAATTCTAAATAATTTTAACAAAGTAATTTTCACGAACAAAATACTTTAAAGTTTTTGATTATTTTCAAGAAATATGGTAAATTTTGTAATATAAAAGTCTTCCATTTATTGCGAAATAAGTAACTACATCACTAAAATTGAGTAAGTAATAATTATTTATATTATTTATTACAAATTCAGATTTCACAATCAAATACCACATGGATCAAAACATTATGTTATTGGTTAGATAATATGATATTTGCACAGTTTGTGTTACACCAAAGTAAAAGTTATGCCATATTAAAATCTCTAACACTATTATAGACAAATTATTATTAGCCCAATGCACTACATATAAGCTTAGAAATTTATTGATATTTATTCAAAAGCATTTCAACAAATGTAATTTTTATTTTGCTCACTTATTTTTTATATACAATATATATATATAAAATTTTCTTTACTTAAATTACTAATATTTGTTTTTCTCATTATATTTATCTTTTTGATTTATAGTGTTAAATTATATTTGCGCCTAGATTGTAATGATTTTAACTTTTATTGAATATCATTAAATTAATCCTTTAGTTTCAGCAGAACTTTTACAGGACTTCTAAATAAAGTTTAATTCAGCATCTAGATGTCAAAACGATGTCATTTTCTATGAATATTATCATGACTAAAAAATAAAATAATCGCAACACCATAGTGAAAATTCATATAATATCAACTAATATCCGATAGAAGTATTTACAAATAATATGGTAAATCGAAAGGTAATTTTGAAATTTCAGTGCTTTTATCATATGATGCTTTCCATAAAGACCACCGAAGGTCTTAACTGATAGCATCGTTTGTAGAAAGACATTCTATCGGTGTACAATCATTAACCTGAAGATTGATGAGTTCATTGAATTTAGTAACAGAAGACAAGTAGAAGACCTTAATATTAACTTTGTATCGCTAAAAACACATTATTTCTCTTTTCGGCCATTGATTCAACACTTTATTTTACATTCCATGGAAGATAAAGTCGGTACTTATAGTATATGTAAATACAGAGTATCTTACATGAAATATTTATCATATACTGTAAAAATGAGTTTGAAATCACAGTTTTCTGATATAATGCTTAATTTCCTACCATATTAAAGATATTTTTTAATTCTTTATTAGAATTAAAGAAACACATTATTTTATTTAAATTCATCGTTTAGTTATATTATGTAAAGATATTGTGATGTTTCTGCAGTTTCATCTGTTCAAAAAAATGCAGTTTTTATGAAGCAACTAACGTGGACTTAAAAGCTTGGAAAAAAAGTTTTATCAGAAAAATGGCTTCCCACAAATTCTAGATCCTTTAATGCAAGTTCCGCATGAGTATCTAAAAGAATGTTTAGAAATTACTATGAAATACAAAATTATGCATTTTTATTATTAGGTCATAAAGTAACAAGTTTTCTGATTTTGATGTTTGGTTTTTAATAGCACTTGAAAATTTATTCTTACTCACGTGCCTAGCAAATATTCATTGTTATTTTTAATTAGTTTTGCTTGTGCACAGTTTTGAAATAGATTTCCCTTTAAATATAATTTATTATTCAGTTATCATTTAATATTATCATTTATCTTGTAATATTCTATTTAATCAAACAATGAATAGTTTTTATTAAAATGTTATTGCAGTAAGAAAAAAAATTAGAAACTGTTACAAAACAAATTTCGATTTCATTTCCTAGAATTAATTTTTGATGAAAATAAAATTTAAAAAATACAAAAATTTTTCTATAATTTTTTATACAATAATTTTTTCAGGAAGTGGATAAACATTTTTATTAAAAAGATAATAACAGGATTAATATGCATCAGATGGTGGGAAAATAAACTTTGAAACAACTTTAAATGCGAAAATTAAGAAAACTATTTGAAATAGCTTAATTTTAATGAAAGAAAAAATAAATTCTTTATAAAAGAATTTTTTAACGAAAGGGATAAATATTTAAAATAAAAAGATTATCACGGGGTTAGTATATTTTAAATGGTAATCACAACACTTAATGCAAAAATTAAGAAAACAATTCGATTCTCTTGAATAAAAATAAATAACAGCAAGCTGGAATTAATTAAAATATCATAGCTAATATTCAGAAAAATATGTATTTGCTCGTGAATATAAGTAACTTCTATATTAATATATTTTAGAATTTATACATTTTAAAAATTTATTCAACTACATATGATTGGTAGCATTATCCAAACAGCGGTATGCATTTCCTATTTGGAGAAAATATTTTATTATTGTTAAAATATTCAAAGAATATAAAAAAGATTATAAGTGTAAACTACAGATGAAATTTTAGAAACCACTTCAGTAAAATTATCTCTAATACAAATAGTATGCAATAGAAATTATGCAAATTGTGATCTAACTACGTCAAGGAAACAGCGTTCTTAGTAAAAAGAATTTTAAAACTGGAAAATGTGTGTAGAGGTATTATTTTAAATGTGCATGTGTATGAGTTAGGTATATGCTAAAATGGGTACTCCTTTTGTTTTTCCATACTATTGAAAATTATAGTAATTGTGTAGGAATAGAATTTCTAAGTATACAAAATGTCATAAGATACCCCTCTGCTTCTTAAATAATAAAACTGTCAGCATGTTTATGTTCAGAAACAATTCTGTTATTATTTTCCTTTTAGCAAATAAGATTTTCTATATTTAAATTCAAAATTGCTCTGGAAAGAATGTTTCAAAATAAAAGAGAAGGCATAAAGTAAAGATGTCATTTGCAACAAAAATAACACATATTTTTGCAATGAATATTTATTTTTTTTCTTATAAAATTTATGATTCACACAATTTATTGAACAAATAAAACTGAGTTTTCTTTAATTTATTTTAGTTAATCCTGTAAGAAATTATAAGACACTCTTTCATACTGCTTATATTTTTATGAATTGAGCATATTTTTATGCAATTTAATTTGATTATTTAATTTATATATTCAAGACTAAAATTTACATGTAAAAAATTTAATTCACATTTTAATATATATTTGATAAAAAATAATTTAATTTTAAATCTCTTGAAAGACAAATGCATCATTTATAATGATTTGTTTTATTTATTTCTTATTTACTTATTTCTAATGTATCTTACTGAAATACTTTTATTTCTTTTCTGTTTATTAAATTCATTTTTTAAATTTGCAATTGCAAAATGATGGTTTTATTTGGAATTGAGATTTTTTATTTTAAATTCGAAATTTTAGTTAATTCTGCCAAATTTATTTGAATACATGGTATTTTTCTGATAGGAGTGATATTATGATTAAAAAAAAACACGGGGAAAATTAATATATTTTCCTATAACCCCCCATATTTTGGAATGTATAAATTGATATGCAAATATTTGAAGTATAACACTCTAGCTTTGATTATGACCATAACTATCGTTTGAAATGCAATAAATAATTATTCAGTTTGAACGCATTTTAAAATCGGCTGGTCAAATTATATTTGCTTTTCCATATAAAAAGAAATATTCGCAGTGATTCATGAATTTGTGAATAAATTTTAACTGCTTTATGTTACAGTGCTTAGCTCTTAGTATAATACCCAATTGTACTCTAATGTAAGCTATGAACTTATTGCAGACATTTAGGGCATCAAATTTATTCTGCACTTATTTTTGCACGCCAGATATGTCCTCAACAAAATATACTGCTATGTAATTTTCTCTGAATATCATTTCTGGTAAGTTTAGTGCATTACAATAGGCACTATTCTAAGATGTGTTATTTTGCCATTCCTTTGATTTTACACTATATCTATTTTTCAATCAAATAGAAGCTTGTGGTATATTCCATGAATGTCTATGAATTATCGAAATTAATATTTTGTATTCCAATTATACCTCTCGATAGTTTTCCCATACAGAAAATTCCGTATATTATTAGAAGCTGATTGAAATAATCTTGAATTGCATATGATTTTACTCGGTATTTGGGGAAAATTTGGCTGGAAATTCACCATAGAAAAATTTTGCAAATTTGTGTTACTCTAAAAACAATTATAAAATAAAGAGTCCATGCATATTGTTGCTTTTATTTTCCTTTCTTTGTATACGACAAAATATGTCATTTCGAAATATTTTAATTGTTCACTGTTTATGGAAGTTCCACAAATGTAACAGATTTCTTGCAATTGCTCATTAAACATGAAGTGATACATTTTATATTTATATTCTTTTTCAACTGGGTTAATATTTAATTATTTCACTCAGATACTAGAAACATTTGATACCAAAGTGGTAATTTTTTTAAGGATTTATTTCACAGTATGAATGAAACTGTAACATCCATGTACAGCGATCAACGAATTAGAAACACAAGAGCAATAATTTTTTTGAATTACATATCTTTTGCACACATATCAGTTTTTATGTATTTGGTAAACGCACTCCTGAAATGCATTAATATCCAAACAGTAAAATGCAATAGCATTACCTTTCTAAGTCTTCCAAATTTGATGAAAGAGAAGAGTGCTATAGGATCCAGCTTTCCCTCATTCATGTAACCTACACATTTTCTATGGGTAAGATCTAGTCTCTAATGTAACCAGGGAAGCAATTATAATTTAGACTGATGCTCATGAATGAAACTTCCAAAACTATGTTTGATTTCATCATTGGCCATGAAGTATCATTCGTAATCAGAGTAAAAATGAAAGATTGAAAAATGCACTTGATTTGATAGTATACCTAAATGTTTTATGGCTGTTTGCTCGCCTTCCAGAAATTCCAGAGTTTACTTCCCAGCATTCAGATCATGCGTAATATCATGATATCCCCCAGTCAGCGCGAGTGCGAGTTTGGCAAGATCATAACTACAGGGGTTCTTATGAACGACTTATTTTCTATCAGTTGAAAATAAGATTCAGCATTATTCATCAGAATATACAACTTATTTCAAATCTGTAGATGTTCAATGACATATTTCTAGACACCATTTCAAGCGCAGTTATGAATTTCGGACAGAAATTAATGTTTAGTTTTTCACAAGCACTTGACCATGCATTCTTTTACTCTACAATTTTCTGTTCATGGTTTGAGTACAAATCTGTCGGAAAGAACATTATTTAGCGATTTTAATCATTTGAAGTATGAAGTTACTATTTTTCATATAATTCACTGTGGACAACAACAATCAAAATTATGAAAACCTCCAACTGAAAATGTGTATTTTAGATAAGTACTGTAGGGTCTGTTTCAAACTTTTAAAAACATTTTACAAGTTTGTATTTGAAAATCCAGTGAGATTATTATCTGCTAAATCCAATGTATTTGTTAAAGTAGTCCCTCTAAAATAGTGAATGATCTTTCTTTTCCATTTTATAATCTTAATCTTGGAATGCACTCTTGCATCTTCAAATATGTTTCCATAGTTTCTAATTTGTTGAACTGTTTGTGTATTAATATTTGTAGCATATTTTAGAGGATTTGATTTAAGGTTTGAATGGTGTAGAAAGACTAAATACTGGATATTTGTTTTTAATTTAACAATTTGATTTATATTTTTCGTAAATAATCGCTTTTTGGTTTTATAATCAATTGCAAACTGCAGCAATGTTTATTATTGCATGAAAAACAATGATATGGATAAGGCACACAAAATATGCATATTTGAAAGCCGTTCTTGTAATGCGAAATTTAAAATATCTTGAAAGGGTAATTTAAGTTAATGCATAAGAATATTGAGATATTATCTCGTTGCAATGGAGCAGCTGTTGTTACAAAAACTTGTGAGTTTAGATATAGTAATAAATTTTTTCTTATTTTTGAATAATCTATGATAAAATAAAGAGCTCAGTTTGATAAGTTAGATATGAAATAATATGCATTTAAATTTAAATGCGAGAATACATAGCATGCTGATTGTCATACAAATTTTATGTCTATTAACAAAAATTACTTAACATTTTTCTGGCATATTAAGAATTAATTTAAAGTAGTTCACAATAACAATTAGTTTCGATCCTTCAAATATATTTCACTATAACTTAATGCTCTCTCAAACAAATAATCACGATGATGCAAAGAATAATTATTTACTTCTCAAAATAACCCATAAAACTTGTGAACAGTTTGTATGTATACAAACATTATAAATTATATGTTTTGATCTACTTAAATATTAATAATTTTAATAATATTTAATTGGAAGTGTGCATTAATGTATTTTAATTTTGAAGAATAAATAATTGTGTCATGTAATTTCTTGTTATTATTGTTAATTTTTAAATGCATGCAATTTTCAAATTATATGAATAAATTTACACATAATTTTACCCTCACATTTCATAAACTAATTTTTAAATATATTTTATTGCCTCTTAAATATATCAGCTTTGTATCTACCTTAAAAATAATTAGCTAATTTTTTTGTTGCTTCAGCAAAATCAAATCTCTAATCACAAAGGATCTTCTGGAATTTGCTATTTATAAATAGCATTGAAAGAAAGAAAAAGAATTTCCTCAATCACCGCTTCTTTCACCTGTTTGATTCTAGAAAATCATGAGAAATCTGCAGGTGGCAGTGGAATCGATTATGTCGTCTATCGATTATTCTCTCGAGTATGGAAACAAATCAAATCACCGTTTGATATTATTTAGGAGATTGATTCTCAAATATATAATTTTTTTTAATATTTAATAGATGTAAAAATAATTAAATAAAAATTGTAAAATTCTTTGTGAAATATAGCAAATAAATTTAACTTAATATATTTCATTTTAATTGATAATTTAAATAAATTCAAAAGTTATGATACAATGTTACAGAATGTATTCAATTTTCATAAGACTCTTTTAACTGAATTTACTTTACGTAATTCTTCCAGAAATAGCGTTATTTATAGATTGAAAAATATAAAGTAAGCTTATTATACTTACATAAAAAGTTTGGTGATGTGTTTTCAAGAATATTTACTGGTTCCATTCCTAGTACTAAGAAGTTAAATTATCTAGTTATACTTCTTTTGATCTCAATAATTCTTCATGGAATATATTCCATGCGTAATCGATTAATTTTTTTTACTACGCTTCTTATGACAAGAAAACATCAAATCGCAAATGTTAATATATTTGTATTATGATTATTTGCATATGAATAAAATAAACTGTTAAATTGGATGGTTATAAAAATTTCTTACTATGAATTATTAGAAAAATAAAATATACTGTAGCAAGTGAAAAGACAAAATTCATACAACCTAGAAAAAGAATTTAAGTCCATAAAAATACTCAATAATAAATTCCTTTGTTGGAATTGTTTAGACGAATATAATAAAAATACCTTATGAAGTATAAGCCGAAAAAATATAAAAGTGCTTCACAAAGTAATCTTTCAAAAGCGGACGTAATAATTTGTTGCAAAAAAAGTTGATAACTTTCTTCCATTATCTTTTGCAAATATATATAATAAATATTTGTTTCGCACTTAAATCAGAATATAAAAGAATAAAATAATAATAATATGCTAACACAATTTTTTTATTAGAAATACTGTAGAACCATCAAATAAAGATTATTTTTAAGGCGATGGATTTCTCTAATTATTATAGCATTTTCACGTATATTCATCAAATAGTTATTAAGATCACTACTGTGTTAAAACAAGGTTATAATACTAACTAATGCAATATATTTTGAAAATTTTATTTTACTGAAAAATAATTTAATTGGTTTACATAGCGTAAACGTTTCATGGGTTGTCACGACTGAAACAGGATAGTTCATTCCGGTAATATACAAAATTGTTAAATTTGTTTTACTTATTCATAACAATTTTCATATTAAATCTTGCTTACGTTTTAAGCTTCAAGAAATTTAAAAAGCGGATTCTTAGTTTATCTTTAAATGATAGCTCTTTTTTTAAATAAAAATGTTTAATTTGTGTTATTATCTAAATATCAAGTCTCTACTTTTCCTCAGTATTAACACACACAAAACAATAAGAAAAGAAGCATCTTTAGAGATAAAAGTTGATGTTACATTCATTGGTGACAAAATCACATATCTCCATCTAGTAAACACTTTCTGTTGACCAGAGAAAAATTAACTAATTATTGTAACAAAAACTAAGGAAAAAGGAATCTATAAGAAAATATTTCATCTAAAAACGTAATACTGCCAAATAGATATATTATTTGTCACAATGACTATATAATATAGTATTCAACATTGAGAATATTAAATCAATGAAAACTAAATTTCCTGACATGGTATTGTATTATGCAAAAGTGGTACTGAAAATATAGTTCTAGAAACACGAGAAAATAATTTTATTTAGACAAGGAAAACTGATTGTGTGCTCAGAATAATAAATGAAGGTATGCATTTGCATATTTATCTGAATGCAACTTGGTGGGAAAAAAAGATTTCAAAGTAGATTCCAAGGATTAATGTTGCTTTTTTTGATGAACCAATTAACTATTATTTTTATTACTTTATGAATTTTTGACTTTTTTTAAAAATTTTAATACCTTTTGAAATTGTTTACATAAGAAAACTTCTTATATAACAACGCTTTATAGATAGATATATTTCCGTTTTCAGTTATATAAAAGAAAACTCATAAATTATTTCAAAATTTAACTTTAAACAAATTCAACAATTTTTTCTTATCCACATTTACCAACCAATTTGTATTTATTAAGATAAGATGAAAACTTAATTTCAAATAAAATGAAAATGGTTTCTATTTCTAATGAGGCTGATTCACTAAAAATGAGGTAGTTCATATATTTTTTTCAAAGAGTTTTGAAATGGTTCTTTTATGAGGGTACATGACTATGTAGATTCATTTGCTATATTGAAGTCAATTTCTGTTTGCTTTCAACATCTGCAGAAAGAAAACTGAAAAAGAAAACTATTATCCGACACTTCACGACAAAGCATAAATGAAGAGAATTGAGATAATTCTCGGTGGATTTCTAGAAGATTTATCTTATAATTCCTTATTGTCGAACATGACAATTCAAATAAAAAGCATTGTTTTTAGTTTTTTTTCAAAGTTTATATATTTCTTGTGGTACAATGAAATCCTGTCAATCATTTATCATATTACATTAATTTTTTGTGTTTTAATAGTTTATAAAATATTGGAGTTGAAATTTGTAGTTGATTTAAAGACAAAATGAGGCAAATATAATTTCAAAAAATATTTTATTTAAGAAATAATTTAAGCTACCATATTTAATGCATATGTGTACCTCATCTGACTGGAATTTTTTTGTACTATTTTGTATTAAATGGGCCATACATAGAAATTGCAAAATAATGGTTCATATTATGGAAAAGGACGCTAAGACTACTTGACACTTGAGATTTTAGGTGAGTAGTTGACTTCAGTGCATGAATAAAATGAAAGAATACTTGTAAATCTTATATCATATTAAATAGTCTGTAGTTGACAAAGACTTTGTTACTAATTAAATAATCTATAGTTGACAAAGAGTCTGTAGTTGACAAAGAGTCTGTAGTTGACAAAGAGTCTGTAGTTGACAAAGAGTCTTTAGTTGACAAAGAGTCTGTAGTTGACAAAGAGTCTGTAGTTGACAAAGAGTCTGTAGTTGACAAAGAGTCTGCAGTTGACAAAGACTTTGTTACTAGTTAAATAATCTGTAGTTGACAAAGAGTCTGTAGTTGACAAAGAGTCTGTAGTTGACAAAGAGTCTGTAGTTGACAAAGAGTTTGTAGTTGACAAAGAGTCTGTAGTTGACAAAGAGTCTGTAGTTGACAAAGAGTCTGTAGTTGACAAAGAGTCTGTAGTTGACAAAGAGTAGTTACAAAATATTTTGAAAATTTTTTGTTATTATTTAAATTTGTAATTATTTAAATTTTTTACAAATGTTTAACATTTTACACACACATGAATATATACATTCCAATCTTCATTCTCAATTTTTAATAGCAAAAATAAAGTCACATAAATATACCTGATGTTTATATTTATAATTATAAAATATTTTGTTGGTTGAATATATACCTTTCATCATGAAACATTCTGATCAAAGCTATTCTAATCTTAATTCTATATTTAGCAGAATGTATTTAATTATATAAATTAATTAAGGAATTCGTAAATTAAGTTTATTTCATTTTTCATTGAATATTTTTAATTATATTCTTCATTAATATATCTGAAAATTTAGTTTGTCATTCTGATTAATTAACATTCACTATCTTTCACCAACGTATTATGTTATTTTACTGCAATATATTACACGTACCTAATGTTTTCATTTCAATTTATTTTTAATGAAACAATGAATTCTTATTAATTTCAATTGAATCATTAACTGTTAAATTTTTAAAATAATGATTTCACATACCAAGTTTTAATTTGTAGAAATAAGACACCAAAATTATCAGTGAAAGTTATTATACAATTTATTTATAGTCAATTAAAATATAAAGAAATTTCTTAAAAACGTTTGCCACAAAAATAAAATAAATCATATAAATTTTGCAATTTGAAATAGATACATAAAATATTTATGAATGACAAAATGGCTTCGCAGTCAGTAATGCATTTTTTAAATTTTAAGACTTTCGTATTGAAAATTAACGTATACTCGAATCTAAAAATTTAATTTACTAAATAATTACGGTTTGTGCTCAAGAGAAGATTAAATTTGTGATTCTAAAAATATATAAAATACATTTTTTTTATCGTTTGAACAAAAATAGAAGTTACTCAAATCTTAGAAACAACTTAGATTTAAAAAAAAATTCCTTCATTTATATGGTAAAGGATTGACTTTTATTTCCATTGGAAAAAACTGTGACACGGCTATTTATAATGACGATAGATCCACTTCGATGCTCAACAATTGAAAGAGGATTATCACGAGTAAAATTTTGTGCATGTGCACTCGAAACGTATATCCATCCTGTTGTAGAAAAAAATTGCGAAGCATGATTCTTCAGATCATATTACTTTTTTACTCTTATCAACTACAAGATTTCATCAGTGTGACACCACCGCAGACGAAGCTTGAAATTTAAATTTGTGATTAGGTATTGAAGTTCCATATTAAACGCTTTGTTTATGAAATTGCTTTCTAACTGCAATCATTAACACTGTAACTGTAATCATTGATTCTATAACCACTCTAGCTGCAGTCGCTCGCTTTTCAGACATTACAACCCACTTCCATACCACTTCGTCTCAAGTTTATCTTTCCTTCTACTATTTTGCTTTGCGAGCTTCTTTTGCATGATGCGTCTATGCTGCTACTATTTTAGACTCCATACTCTTAGAAGCACATAAAAATTAGAATGCTTCGATTAAACTTGCACTAACTCCTACAATTTAGTTTTTTTTTAAATTTGAGTGGTTTTAGTGGTGGACACATTACAATTTTTCTTTTTTTTTAAATTTGCGTGGTCTGACACATTACCTTTTTTTTTTTTAAATTTGAGTGGTTTGACATATTAAATTTTAGTAAAAATACAAAACTTACGGAACTTTAATAAATTTCTTCTATAAATTTATAACATATAACAGAATACTACACACACTACCACATATATATTTTTTATTTATAAATAAAGTAATAATTATCATTCCATTTTAACGCTTACGAACGCACTTAAAATGACCTTTTTGTTCAAAAGTGTTTCCATTATTTTGATAACAATCTGTAATTTAAAACCGCACAAGTATTAACATTTTAATAAAGAATATGAAAATATATGTCACCAAAATTGTACAAAATAATCATGTCATGAAGACATAGTTAGAAACCAAGGAGTGATCAGTAAGATTGTCAATATATTTATTCTTTTTTCTTCATTCTTTAGCATCAGTCTTTCATTTTTTAAACAAGACTGTGTAAAACTTATTTAAAGCAACATCTTGCAAAAATTGAAACTAACAAATATACCAAAGATGAAGTTGAAAGGTACTTATTTCGAATAAAAGAGTTAAATGCATTAAATACTTTCACTGTAAATGCGCTAAAATGATTTTGAAGACAATATATCATTATGATATATAAATCCATATAATTGAAATACCAGACTGCCGTGTAGCTTAACATAGTTTGAAAAAATTTTACAATAATATTATATACGTATATTTAAATTTTTTTACTTCTTCTTGGTCAATGAAATCTTTAGAATTGCTGTATTGTCTTCTGTTATTATATACATGCATGTGTACATTTCTACATGCGTATGTATGTTCGTGTGTATTTATATTCATCAACTTTATGAATGAATATATATTATCTGATAAAGTCAAATTTGAATTTAGCTCATTGAAAAGTTATCAATGTACAACAAATATAGTTTTACCATGAAATGAGATTTTAGTGGTCAAACACCCACATTAGAGTTATTAGAATTCAGGAAATTTTATCTCGTTTTCTAATTAATCATTTTTGAAATCTAGCCAAAATCACCATTTACTTAGATTATTTGCCTAATATATTGTTCATTGGTGCTTATTCATTTAGCATACAGAATAAAATTAATACTACCAATATTTTCTTAAAAGAATATTTATCATCCAAGAAAGGAAATTAGATATTACATTAAGATATTTTAGTTGAAAATTAATCATGTTATGCTTCCAAAATGTCACTAATTTTTATATAGGATATAAATTAAATACAGAGATTTTATTAATTTCGAAATTCTCTTTAAATTTATGAATATTTATACTAAAGGAATTGCTTATTGACTAGAATATCATTTATTTAAAATAAAATATTGATGTGATTTTATTATTCGGAAAGTTTAACTCAATAAATTAATCGATTTTATGCTCAATTGTTTCTTACATAAATTACACTTAAATTAAATCAAGGAATTTTCTTTCTAATAATGGCAAACAAAACTTTCTAACATTGAAAATATTCTTTTGCATGGTAAAATAATTTGATACACATATTTTTATTTCTAATGGGCTCTTTTATTTACACGAATGAGTTAAATACGCTCTTAAAATGTAATTATTTTATTTTAAGGACGTTATATGTGATTCCAGATAGTGGCAGTTTTTCAAAAAAACTGTAGTAGAAGATAAAGAATTAAAAATAATGATTTTCTTTAAAATGGCAGTTGTATTGTTTTTAACTCATATTAAAAAATAACAAAAAAATTTAACTCTAAAATAATTTTAATAAAAATCTTAAATAGTTTTATAATGTGTGCAATTCCTTTACAATCGCGAAAAAAATTTTTTACCATGATTGTGAGAAAATTAAGCATATCTTTTTGAGGAAAATGAACTTTTCTTAATTGTGAAGGGCTTAAATTTTTTAATAGACTTTTTTAAGCTTCTTTCTAGTGCCAAAATATTTTATTGTACAATCATTATAAGAATTTTCACGTAACAAAAATTTATTGAGCAGAAATAAATATGCAATTTGAAAATTTATGAAAATATTTAAAATAGCAGGAATGCTGTCTGATACTTAAAAATATGGTATTATCCACAAAACGTTTTCAAAACAATCTGATGCGAATCAAAATATGCGTTTTTCATTTTCATATTTTAAGTCATAATTTATTATTAAGATCTTTTAATTTTAAAAGTCTTTCAAAATTTCCTATTAATTTTTTGATACATTAATAGCATTTGTTAAACTGTAATTAAAGAGCACTGTTGTTGTTAATATGACTTGTCTATTACACTATGATGAGTTACCATTATGGTACCACTTTTTAAAAATCATTATTTAAATCAAGTTTATGAATTTTCCTCTTGATAATGCAAGATAAATAACCAGAAAGCATACTAAATAAGGATAACAGATACACATTTTAATATTTTTCAACAATATTTCCAGTACTTATTGTCCAGTAGTTCAACTACACATATTTCCTATATCTGGGTACAATACAAGAACTTTTGGTGGATTGCATTTTTTTGAGTTTTGCCAATAACTAGTCCCATTCCATTCCCAAAACCATTACTTTAAGAAATTTATGTCTTTCTTTCAGTGATTTTAATATAAACTTTTTTTTAACAAGCAAGCTTCAAGCTTTAATATAAATTTTGTTTATGAGCAACCTTCAAGATAATCTATTCTTTTTTGTTCTTTTCTTACTTCCATTAATTTTTGCTGTAGGTAAAATGCATTCTGACTGAAGACATTATCTTGGTATACACCAAACTCAGATTAGGTCATTCGACTTCTGGATATTAATAATGGTTCCATAGCTGCAATCTGTTTTTAATTTCGATGAGATTCGCATCTTTTCAACTAAGGACCGAGGAAGGATTTTGTTATCGTATGCTCATGGTCTTCAGCAGAATCATGGAAACTAAACAAATATTCATCTTTGTGGATGATGTTATACTTATTGAAACAACCGTCTAGAATTTTTGTTTGAACTCTTGGGCTATGTGGGCCATTAATTATGTGTAGTGTTTTCGAATTTTTTTTGATCAACAATCATTAGTCTCTATTTCGTGGATCGGCCAGATTCAAACTGATTTTGATAAATGTCACTCACTTTCCATGTCTTAATCACGAAAGCCATTAACGGTATTGAGATACATAATTCATTAGATATTCCTTTTTCTAATCGGCTATTTATATGTTACCCGACAATTACTTATTTCCGCTAGTCAGACAAGCTCTAGATTTCATGTCATTTTGCATGCAACTAATGTAAATAATGCATGCAACTAATGTAAATAATGCATGCAACTAATGTAAATAATGCATGCAACTAATGTAAATAATGCATGCAACTAATGTAAATAATGCATGCAACTAATGTTTCCAACATGATATTTAAGTATAGAAAACGTGACATAAATCAAGACGACAAATATCCTCATTTACGTATGAATTGAATAATTATTGGTAAATACGCTAGTTCAGCAAAGTAAATTTGCACATTAGCAGAATAAACATTTAAAAACATCCAACGATGCGATTAAGGGTTGATTTCACATAATATTTTTCATTAACGACAAAGAGATGAAAACTTTAATGATCCATCTTACAAGCTGCCTTTTAACCCAGAACTGCTATGATACAATAAATTTAATTAAAACAAGAATACATTAAAAAACGCATTGTTTAATAAATAAAATATTCTACATTGTTTTCACTAGTTCTGTTTCATTTTACCATATTTTTTATTACTGAAATATCACTTATTGACATCTAATGTAATCTAGGGTAATTAAAAGTTTTAATTCATATGTAAAATAAGAAATAAAACTCAAACACAAGAAAATAAAGAAAAATAAAATCGTAAAGAAACATTCGGAGACTAAGAAACATCATTAACAATAAAATATCGAACTAGCCAAATGAATATTACTGAAAAGAGCTTTAAGTATTTCAATGCTTCAATTCTTAAAACAAACAAAAACTGGTTATCCGAGTAAAGTATTTCAAAACAAAAATTATATGAATGTGATTGACGTTTTCTGTGTGAAAACTTACAATAACTTCCCTTCACGTGTAATTTTAGGTCTTCACGGACATTTCATACGAAAAATGACATTTTGTTTTTATTTCTGAACTCAATTTTTATTTTCACTTTCTCACATTTCAGAAGAGTCATTTGTCTTTTTCTGACTGTCTCTTTGTCAAAAGATATTGTTAGCAAAGTAGGACTGGTATTCTACAAAGGGTAGAATGTGTATTTTTTCCACACATGAGACGGAGGTTTGAAACTTTTGTAATATTTTATAATATGTGTTTATATATATATATATATATATATATATATATATATATATATATATATATATATAATTTAATTTAAAATAATTATATATGTAAGATATAATATCTTAATTAATAAAGTAACATTGGTAAATTGGTAACTTCACAGCATGAAATCATACCTTATTAAAATTCAAGTATATGTATATTTTCTAAATTTCAAAATATTCTTAACTTTGAAATTTCACTTTCAGAAATAATTTTTCCTAAAAAGATTTAGAATTCAATGAGAATCCATATGTCAGTAAAAGATAATAAAAATCAGATATTAAATATATCATAAATTTTCCCTCAGAAAACAAGCTTTATATGAATCAAATAAATTTAATTGGAATTTATGAAGAATGTTTTTGAATGAAATCATATTTGGTATCATTAGTTAATTTCATGCCTAAGTATTAACTGAAATAAAGTATTTTTCTTCTTTTTTTAAGAGTGATTAAAAAGGTCTACCTAATGTGCTTTAATTTGAATTAAGAATGTGAACTACTAAGGAGAATAAAAATGATATTTTTTTTGATATTTACACAGAAAGAAATAATAGAAAATATTTTCCCAACACAATCCAGAGTAAATATTAATTGATTACAAAATATAAAAATTAAAAAATTCAAATATATATTCTCAAGGCCTCTATTACATGAAACATATATTGATTAAATATAAATATATTCCATTTTTATGAAATTATGCATGAAACACAAGTTTACGCCTATTAATTGCCTATTGGAAAATTTTCTTAACGTATTAAAAAATCCACAGCAACTGACTGTTATAATGAAAGATATTAAATATAGGTACCCAAAAGTATACATTCAAATGTTCTATGAAAAATCTGTAATTATCTATGTTATTATAATCTCTGATATTATGATAATTAATGCTAAAGTGTGCTAATCAAGAAATTGTCTCATATATAAGATAAATTAGAAGCAGTTAGACATTTCTTTTTCGTTTCTGATTATGCATTATGAGAACACTTATTACAAAAAACTAAGAAATTTATTGTTAAAATTAATATCTCTCTAAGCAACCTTTAAATTGCCTTTATAATAATTAACACTCCAACCAATTTTAAAAAAATTTAAAGAGATATATTTTATCTAATATTTGTTTTACACAAAAACTTGAAAATAATTAATTTATTATTATTTTATATAAAATATTTTATATAAAATATTGGAAAAAATTAATTTATTATTATTTTCTTACAATGAAATTATAGAAATATATCTATCTACCAAAAAATGTTAATTAGCATAAAATGTTTTTGATAAAAAATTTTTCATTATTTTTGCTGTTACTTTGTTTTGTTAATCATAGATTACGGGTAATTATTAATAAAATTCGCACAAACAATTAACCATATTAACCAACCATATTTAAAAAGTTCACTTAAATGTACTTTAAATTCATCAAAATTATATGAATTCAAAGAACCACCATTTTTTAACTTTTTCGTTTATTTTAAGACGCAATTTTTTTTATTTCTAATGATAGATTATGAATGATTACAGCAAAAAGACAAGAATAAAAACCGAAAAACATAGTATAACAAACAAGAACAACTGCTTCAGAGTCTATTAATCTGACAGGTCTCTTGCCTCCAAGTAACACTCAACGATTTTAACATAGTTTTCGTTACAATTATCGTCAACGTTATTTGTTAAAACATGAACTAAATAAAAGTTGTTATGATAGTAATTTTTATGTTATATCATCCATTTTTTGATTTCCAAATTTAAAATATTAAATTATTGATCGAAACGCATTTTTCTTTAAGCCACCTTAAAGTTTTCGTGATAATTAGTTGTGTTTACACAAAACTCGCGCGCGCGCAATTCAATTAGTTACTTACAAAATATGAATTTTATTAAAATTATCAGTAAATACTTGCTAATGATTCTATTTTGTTGTTATTAATGTTTTTGAAGTAATTTTACATTTCTTTATGATTTTGAGACTGTGTGAATTTGTTTCTCTTCTGTAATACAAAATCTGTAATACAAAATAAATGAATATTTATTACAAAATAAGATTAAACTTTATTCCGAGTTATTTATTTTTATACAAAATATTTTATTTGAATACAGTTTTATTTATGATTGATATTTCTTGAAGAATTAATTTTATTACAACTTATATGCATCTTGTAAGAATATGTAAGAGGGAAAAGGTTTTTCATTTGAAATTCACAGATTCATAAGGGTCTTTAAGATAACACTGCAAGTTAAACTAATATATTTTAAAAACTGAACTTATCTTACTTACTCAAGTGATTAAGTATCCCTCAATGAATTCTCATATTTAACAAGAATTTAATTTATGTGTATAAGACCATAAAATTTGCTTTACTAAGAAATAATATTAAAACAATTTTTATTATTCAGTACTTACTTTCGTCAATATCGAAACTAATATTCATTAATTTTTTCTGCATATTAAAAGTATTTTAAATATTTATGGTGTTCATTTGTCTCCCAAAGAACTTAGGAACAAATATAAATAATATAAATATCTATTTGAATAATGAAATTTCAAATTAAATTAATATCTGTTATGAGATTGTCTAGTAATAAATTAGAAATGTGATTTTTATTTGGAAAAATTATAATATGCATAAACAGTATAACAATAACCACGAAAAAAATAAAACCTAATGCATATATATATATATATATATATATATATATATATATATATATATATATATATATATATATATATATATATATATATATATATATATTATATATATACATATATATATATATATTATATATATATATATATACATGATATGTATGTGTATATATATATATATATATATAATATATATATATATATATATATATATATATATATATATATATATATATATATATATATATATATATATATATATGTATATATATATATATATATATATATATATATATATATATATATATATATATATATATATATATATATATATATATATATATATATATATATATATATATATATATATATATATATATAACTGCCAATAATTATTCTATATAGCTGATCGAGAATCTTAAATAAAGGAACAAAATTTCTGCCATTTATCAGTTGAATTTAACAAATGATTTTTTAACAAATGATTTGAACATTAAAAAACTTGATTACGTATTGTAAACTAAGCCGATTACGTAATGTAAATATAGCTCTTCATTTGGATCATTTGTGTTACAGATGTGGTTGTAAAATTTTTGCTTAATATTGTTGTTAATAATATTTACTTAAGTCAAAATTAAATACAAATCTAAGCTAACTTATGTACAATTATTGTGCAAATTAGTTCAAAGTTTCCTACTTTATGTTTTTCCAAAGGCATACCAATTACTTATCAGTTTAAAAATTTATATTGCCTGAATAATTAATATTTAACTGTCTGTCAAAATCACAGTCTGGCTAGCATTTAAGCAACTTATTGATTTATACCGAAATTCTATTAGGACTTACAGAATTTTTGAAAGTTTGAACGAGAGCTTTTGAGCTGATTTCGGAATACTTTTAAACTGCGCAACTAAGCAAATTAAATCGTACTTACAATATCATTGAAGTGTTTTTAATTAATATATTTTAATTTATTGCATATTGTCTTCTCTCTTAATTATGTTTTTAAACTATACCATATTTACATAAAGTAATATGATTTTCACATTTTTGATAAACAATACTCAGTACAACTTGTATTGATCCTAAATTCACCAATTTTAAATTATTTGTAGCATTTTTATAATGTTTAATTTGCATTCCAACTTTTGGAACCAACTGTAAAAAATCAGGGAAAATTCGAGAAAACGTTATGGTAATCTTTAAAAATTTGATCACATTCACAAATACCACGTTAAGTCATGGAACAACCTTTTGAAGAATTACATGTGAAATTTCTGACTTTTAAAATTATACTTATCTATTCACCCATTCCTATTATATAGATCTAGTACTTTAATATTGTCTTTATTTCAAATTTCGGCAAATTTTTTATTGTTTTGTTGTTGATTAGTGTTTCCTAAAAGTTTCAGCTTGCTTTTGATAGCATTTCAATCTCCAAAATTTTATTTCCGATACCGTACATTAAATCACTCGGGTTGTATTTCATCTGCTAAAGATCTTATATTAAAATATAATCGTAAATTAGTTTTTTCAAAACATTCATTAAAACATTTTAAAATCAAGTAATATTTTCAAGAATAAAAATACAGCATCATATTTACTAATATTGTATCAACACAATGATGATGTACTAATGATATTAAATATTAATAAAGCGATAATTAAAAAAACCACTGTAATATCTCATGAACTGTGTTTAATTGCCTTGAGAACGAACTTAGAATGCAAATTATATTTCCCATAACGAATCTCTCTAAGGGAAAGACATATAAAAATAATGAAATTTGGATTTATACTTTTGTTATATCGAAGTGTAAAATTTTTACATAATTACGTATAAGTGTTTTGTGGAAAAACATATTGTTAACTTCCATGATTCCAGTGAATGAATTGATTGAGTGTTGTAGGAATGATTATAAATATTTTACATTTATTAATATTTTTCATGCTAACTGCTGATAAATTGACACATTGCTGTAAGCAAATCATTCAAATAAACATGTAATTGAACTGTGAGAAAACTGAACTGTTTAAAATTTTTCCTGATTACTGAAGAATAATGTTACTAGAATGGTTATCATAAAGTGCTTTTTTGCTAAATGTAGAACAAAGCATACTCCCTGAAAGAACATAATATATTATTTAATGATGAAGGATATAAACGAACTCAAATTTTAATATGCATATTTGCTTAGGTAACAAAGTAACAAACATTAATATATCACCGTTTAATAAAAAAATAAATAAAAATAAAAAATAAAAAAAGATGGTATTGTGAGATTATTTGTGAATAAGCCTCGATGCAATTTATCTTTATTTTTGTTTCAGAAATATTAAATATGAATTTAAATATGAGATTTTAATTTACTTTAAGGACTTAGGGAAAGTTTCTATTTGATTTTATAAATTTTAGAATACCTTATCATTTAGGTATTGAAACAATGATCTGAAACATGTGCATTACAGTGAGAATTCTTTTGGTTTGATTCAATTGATAAAACCTTTATGAAAATGATTTCTGTGAACCATTGATCAATACACTTCTTTAGTACATTCAGTTTTACTCCAAGTCCTAACTTAGGTAGAGCACAATCTTTTTATTAATGAAGGAAGAAAGCGTATCATGTCATGTAAAGCAAAACAATCAGTATCAAATGAATAACAATGTAAAAGCTTAAAATTGTAATTCAAGTTTATTATTATTTTAATTCTTGTCTGAACTAATGTTCTCCCATTCATTTAAATATTCTTTAAGTAATTATTCCCTTAAATCATTATTTCTAAGTAAGTTAAAAGCTTTATAAATTTATAAGTTTCTGCTTTTTTCCATGACTAACATATTAAGTAACTTTAATTCTATACCAATGCGTTTATAAACAATTTATTTCTTTAAATTCTTGTTTCTTAAAAGCATTTAAAAATACAAGTTATTACTTTTAGTTATTTTATATCTCCATAGTTTTCCAAACGCATGATATATTTCCTATTTTATCCTTAACTTTTGCATTTGTCAATAAGGGGATTTTAGAATTGCTTTAAAACTTCAGAGTATAGAAATAATCTTCTCTTTTCATCCATAATAAGTGAATAGCAAAGAAGAAAATAAATGGAACGTATCTAAAATATTTTATTTATTCGCTTTTAAGTGATTTCAATATCTAAAATACTTTACATAAACAGTTGGAGCAAAAATCTGGTTTAGTTTTAACTGCAGCAATATTTTTTAAAATTAAACTAACTGGAATAATTAATTTTTCCATTTTAAAACTGTATATTTTCATTTAATGATTCTATTACAATTCACGTTGTTCTTAATTAAAATCGTAATTTATTCAACTGTTATACAATTTTTCTCTCCATTTCTGATAAAAATAAATTGGTGTTTGTCATGTTTATACTTCTGATGTTTATTTTTGATGAAAGTATGGAAGAAAAGGCATGCATTTAAATTTCATTTTCGGAATGCTGAAGTACATAATATGATTAAAATAACCAACTGAGTAAATAAATGTGATTTATATACTCTTAGGATTGAATCCCCTTTCATAGCTGTTAGTTGGAAATTTAAAATAAATGAAATCTATTCAGATGTTGATCTCAACATTTAACTTTCAATCACAGTTGAGATTCGTTTGTCATTTTTGGTTTTGGTAATAATTTTGGTAAGAAGAATTATGTTGGATGAAAATAATATAATGATGCGCATTTAAATAGATGCCCATTATCAGATCTCTAATTTTAAGGTAGACTCAATTTTTTCTTAATATTTTAAATTACATATCTTACTTTTCATTGCTGCTTGACAACTGAGTCTACATAAAAGCTGTAATAACTTGCAATAAATAGATGCCTTAATTATTTGAGTTTACATGAATCTGAATTTTAAATAACAGAGAAAAAACAATTTTTAAAAGAATTGCATTCTTTTAAAATTTGATATAAATTTTAAAAGAATGCAATTGCTTAATAAGAGATTTTTATAAATCCAATGATTTAATTTTCACCTTTTTCAATTTTCCTCAGATGGGTATTCACCTCGTGACATATTAAATACTCATTCAAATTTAGATATAGATGGGACCACTTTTTTGAAAATATTGTTTTTCTATATTATAAGTATACAACAAAAAAAAATTTACCTTAAATTTTTATAGAATCTATTGGGGCCAATGTGATATCAGTCTTAATTTCGCTACCATCTAGGATATGAGTTACCATCTAAGATTGTTGGTTGGCTATGCTCATTTTAACTATTCTTTTAAATACATGAATACAATCTGTCTTTCCTCCATCAAATATATCAATCAATCTCTCTATTTAAAAACTTATCTTCTCTGACTCTTTTCCAATATTGATTGGTTGGTTGAGAGTTTTATGGCGCAAGGTCCAAGATTGGATGGGCTGTCCCTTTCCAATATTGAATAATTGTTGATAATATTCTTGACTAATTCTAAAAATTATATTTCTTATTAATGTCTAACAAATTGTTTAGCTATAAAAATACTTTTCTAAGCACATCAAATTTTGTATTATGTCTAAAAGAAACTTTAAAAACATTATGGAAGCTTCAATAGTGTGTCTATACATATTATGCATTTTGTTTTCATTTTTTATATAATTAATGAAGGTTGCTATAAAAAATTCTTGCTAATTAATATATTAATATGTAAGTTCACGTATATTAGTTTATCTTTCCTTCATGATATTTATTATGATAAGTTAAAATCGATACGAAAAACAAAATTATGAATCTAAATTAATATCGTTTTCAGAATTATATCTACCTCTAAGTGAATGCCATTTATATCGTCTTTATAGACATCAGATCGTTTTTTTTTTAAATTTTAGTTAAGAACATTTATTTGAATAAAATATTTCAAAAGCACTTTTCTGGAATTAATGTTATTCACAAAAAAGATTCATTACTAGCCTATGTGTCTTCTTGTTATTTTTTAGTATACTTCAATCAGTTCTACTGGGTTCTGTAGTTTAAGATGCAGTTTCTGATCACTAAAAATTTCCCTCGGAATTGAAAAAACGAACTTTTAAACTTACACCAAAATAGGGACTCTTTTGATAAAAACTTTATTTTACAAGAATTTTTTTGCCTATGATATATATAAAACAGTATGTATTTGTTGTCGATTAAATAAAAATATAATTTTCAAATTCAAAAGAAAATAACTGAATCCATGAAATTGTTGCTAAGGAGGAAAATAGATGTTATTCTGTATCACACAAACTTATATAATTTTATAAATTTTCTTAGGTCAGAATTTTTTTTTACAATGTTGAAGTGGACTTGAGCAAAATTTGAAAAGGTTATTTTATTTAAAACACTGGGTAAATGTATTAAATTCCTTAAATAGTTTTGTATATTTAATGTGCAAGCAGTCATACTAATACCAAAATCCATCTCTTTAATTCAAATCGAAATCTATATGAATAAAAAGTGTGAAACTAAAATGAAGACCGATGAAATTCTTATAATATTTTAGCAAATTTATATTATATTAATTAGTGTTTATCAAATTCTTTGTACTTTTAATTTTTCATCTTTGAATTACTTTACAATTCTTTAGTAAAATATTTTAAAAAAATGTTCGATTCTTAAAATATTATTCTACTATAAAAATACAATTTTCTTCCAAAATTTAAATTTAAATTTATCTATTTATAAATTATTTTAAAAATTTCCCTGTGCACATAAATATGACAATGCTAAATATATAGATTTTGAATTAAATCAATTTAAATTTGAATTCGACACAGTTACATAGGATATGATAATTACATTTCAATATCTTTCAGAGCTTGAAAGTATTCCGAGAATACCAAAAGAAATAAATTGTTGGAGTAAATTTTCTGAATACCTTTTCATTTATAAATTAGGTTTTCTAAGTACCCCATTATACTCCGAAATTTCATAACGCTGTTGTTAAATATTCTCTTACTAAACCCGTTTTGACAAAGATAGAGTGCACTTGATGGTTAGTTTGATAATTAAAATTCTAATAAAGCAGTCGATTTAGCTTAAAAGCAGATACCATGAAATAACATTTCTAAAGTTTAAGATAATCTTTGGGTAAGAGGTAAAGTATAATCAGTCTAATGGTATTTTGCATATCAAACTTTATAATTTGTCATCACTTTTTGACAGTTGAAATTGCATTAAATTTCTCCCTTTGTTTCCTTTCTCCCTTTTAATGTTTTATAATAAGTTTTGATGAATTTATCATTCCAGTCGAAAACACTTATATTGTAAGTATTGGGATGTTTTGTGGTTTAAAATTTGTTTTTTTCTGTTAATATAGATTTAGTGAATATTTTTGCTAATTTATTATTTCATAGCATAATAACAATCTATATTTACAAAATTCTAAATTTATTCATTTCTAAAATTGAAATTCTAAATTCATTTATTTCTAAAATTCTCAATTTATAGTTATTTCAATTCCATGAGTGATTTTTTCAAGATTATCTACTTGTTATTTATTGTAAATAAAGTAAATATTGTTCTGTTAGAAAGTTCTTTTTCTCATTTGTTGAAAGATTAATCAGCCTAGAAGAACGAATGCAAACTTTTCTTTATCTAAGCAATTTTATAATTTTAGGTAAATTGACACAAGTAAATGAGGTAGAATATTCTATTTCTTTGTAAAATAATTCAATTTCAAAGATTCTAAAATGTATATTTTTAAGTTTTCCACACAGGCAAAAATAATTAATTTCGTAACTAAATTATAATAATGAAAATTGTGAAATTTTGAATATGTCAACTTCTTATGGCATATATTCCTTTAATTTATTTCCTTCAAATGATTTTAAATAAATTTATTTCAATTATGATAAAATAAAATATGATTTACATTGAAATATTACCTTTGCACTGATTTGTGACTTAATTGTATAAATTAACCAATTTGTTTACTTTTATATTGGATTAACTTATTTAATTACGTTAGGGAAGTATAGTCCATTGTTTAAATTTTAAACTTGACACAGAGGGAAATGAAATATAACTTTAAAGATAATAATTGCGTGCACAGATTTGTTTGTTTTATCAAATATGAGGCCTAAATCTATTGAATTTATTCATTGAAAACATTTTATTTAATATACTAAGGAGTAACACAACAGACAAAGGAAAAGCGTGTGTAGATCTTTCAGTGAAAAGAAGTAGTAATTTAAGAAAATAATGATGTGCTTACTATATTTAAATATAATTATTTCATTCTTAGATTATACAAAATGATGCTTTGCAGCATGAAGGAAGGTCTAGCATACAGATCAGCAGAAAACAACTGAAATGAGTTGCAAACCTCTTGAAAAATTCGTTTAATTAAGAAGTCATTTTCGGAAGCTCTTTCTTTCAAATTTTAATGCATTTTTAATAGGGCACTGAAAATATATTTACTTCAGTACGAAAAAATAATAACTTTTGAAAAAGATGGATTTGAAAAACTATAAAAATTCTTACTTTAAAGAGTACATAGGACTGTATGAAGAAATCGAGTTAGATAGTTTTTCATACTTATGCAATAGATATTATTCCCATCCCATGTAATTGTTCCTAGATGATTTTTTAAGGAAGGAAATAAACTTAATTAATCCTTCGAACCTCAAAATCAGAGTTACATCTTTAAAACAAATCACATCGTCGCTAGTGAAATTTTACAGTGAGCATTAATTAAGGCATAAAGTTACTACAAACACTGTTATCAAGATCTTATTATAGGATATAACCAAATTTTTAAGTTAATTAAGAGTTGATATGAGCAACGAAATAAGAATTTAATTTGTATACATTAAAGACGCTGTGAATCATATTCAATTACCGGGGAAAACACTATCCAATTGATTGTTCGCAATTGCATTTTATTATTAAAATGCTATATTTTAGAATCTGTATAAATACAATCTCGAAATTTGTAATATTTTAAGTAATATATCCCTGATTTGTTGAAAGCATTTTTTTCAGCTGTTAGAATGCAATTAGTAAAATTGTGTAAAAATTCATTATCGATCGATATGAAAGAATGTAATACCTCAGAGCACAGACTGAATTTTATTTTTAAATTGAAATATTAAAATTTAAGGATTAAAATATGTTGTGATTTTATGATGTGTTTTTTTTTTTTTGAAGCATCGAAATAAAGATACCGTTTTATAAATCCTCTTCTATACCATTCGCATCAAAATATCACGGAAGGTGTATATATTTGTGATATTATATAAGTAAACACATTTGGTAATGATTAAATACACTGTAAATCACACAGATATTCTATTCGTTGAGCACTGAAAGTTCAGAAAAAAAATTCTCAGAATCACACGAAACACGTTCAATGCGTATAAGGCAAAGATATCTGCAAATGCTTTTGATTTCAGCGAATTCTGACATTACGTTTGAATGCACCCTTACTTGCAATTTGTTTACAAAGCAAAAACACACTTAAGATTTTAAGTAATGCTATTAATTTTTCTACCGGAAATCTATATTTATGTAGCTTCTGAAAGCCTTGTAAATTAAACAAAATCATCATTTAAGCCCGTTTTTACGTTCAACTGATGAATTAGCCTTAGAGTTTTGCTCATTTTCTTTTCCAAAAACTGGTTACATATATATATATATATATATATATATATATATATATATATATATATATATATATATATATATATATATATATATATATATATATATATATATATATATATATATATATATATATATATATATATATATATATATATATATATATATATATATATATATATATATATATATATATATATATATATATATAATCGATAAATGAGAAGGCAAAATAATGATTGACCGACGAAACGATTGCACAGCATTACTTACTTAGAAGATAGGAATTTAGTAATTAAGACACTGTCAGGACGCTCTGTCACATCTGTCAGCATATCAATCGGAGATTTCATGAATCATTCGATGGCGATTATATCACAGTATCTGGATGCAAGGCCTTACTACATCTGTAGTATTTAACTTTAACTCAGATTATTAAGCTCTATAAATGGTGTAAAATCGAGTTGAGTTTTAGATATATTTTCAATGGATTACGCTTTGCCAGTAAAAAAATGTTGGTCATATCAGATTTTTGTAATGATTTACAGGTACGATACAAAATTTATAAATCAATTAAAGTTTGTTAGTTAAATATTTTATTTATTATGGTAAAATATTTGTTCTGTTACCTGTATCATGTTTACATGTGATATCGGATTCAATTATCACATTTTTTGTGAATGAATTACATAAACCAGATGGTACAACATTTATGAATTTTTGTAGCCTGTTCTGTTTCCCTGATATTAGTATTGATCTCATACAGCATTTCAATGAGATAAATGGAGTTAATATATTGCTACCGAACTGCAGTGCTTCATTTGTCACTATTATTCTCTATATATATCGCATACTGAATAAAAATGTTCATTTATTAATGAATGAATATCCAAAATTATAATAAGTACTGTTATATCAAATAAAGTTTTAAAATACTTAAAGAAGTAGAATGGTTAAAGACATACATATTGCCTTAAAACAAATCTAAGGTGATTATCATTCAATGCGTTAATGTATAATTCCAATAATTACTGTTTGCAACAGACTTTATCTACATATCTTGACTTATTCTTTATACATATATTACCTTTTTGCAATATAGTAAGCTTGTTTCCAAGCAATAAGCAATTGTACTTTAAGTAATTTGTGAAATAAATTTGTCTTTGATAATTTGAGTCCTTGTTGAATTTTATGACCAGGTATGTATTTTAATTAAGTTTTGTTCCACTATATTTAGATAACATATTTGAGATTACTCAAATATTTTCTAAAAGGGATTCAAAAAATCATTCTACACACATTGTAAGAATAGGATACGCATATCTTCCAATATTTTTTAAATATTTATTTAAATTGAATTCAAATATTTTAAATTATTTCAAATTGCATTTTCTTGCAGTATTGAAGTTATTTTTCCTTGTTTGTTAATATTTATGAAAAAGAGAACTGTTGAAAAACTTTTCTATTTATAGGGAAAAAATATATATATATATACCCTAATATTAGAAAATAATTATTATTAATCCTATAAATTCATTATATAAGTGCCCAAAAATATAATAAATAATGTAAAATAATAAATATAACCCGAGCTAAAATTTTCAATTTTTAAAGACTAAATTTTTTATCTTTTTAGTTCTAAAGATATTAGGGACTAGTCTAAAGATATTAGATGTGAAGCTGTTCTAATATTAAAGTAAGTGATAAAGAATTTTAAAACATTTTTGAAAATTAAACGAGTCGTGGATTATAATTACGAGAAATATCATTGATACTATTAATTAGGTTGTTATGAATTCTTTTAAAATCTTATGCTTTTCCTAATTTTCACAAATTATATCTGTTGTAAAAACAGTTTATAATTTTTCCACTTTGACATTTTGAAAGTAATATTACAGCTGAATACAGATTTTAAAATTACAAAACCATTGGACATTGCATAGCTGTAATTGGAGTTGTTGAAAAACTTTCTTAATTTCTCTATGAAGAAACATTCAAGAAAAATTTTTTCATGGATTGCAGTTTTATGGAATGTCATTAAAAGAAAATCTCAGAAGACTCTGAAGCACCCATATCATGAAATATGCATGCAGAAAAAGAAGCAGGTTTTCCTTTTTAACAGTTTTTAAGATTAACCCGGGATTTTCAAATCCGAAAAACTCAGTAATCATATTCAACAAAACACTGAATACTTTTAATCCCATAGAAACCACTAACATTTTTTATTATATAAACTTGTTTTAGATTAATTATTGTATTATGAAAGTAGTAGCAACATAATTAATGCTTTGTTTTCAGTTTAACAGTTCATGCTATCGATTCTTACTGTGAATATGAATATTTTCGCATTAGTACAGAATCCACTTTAAACTGCAGGTTAAAATCAAACTACATCTTGGGTGTAAGATGCAATCGTAGAAAGACAAGTCAAAATAATCATCGTGTTTCAAAAGTAAGTGCTTAAAAATGTATTGTATTTAAATGTAAATCAGTTATTGTGAATAAATTAAAATTTCTCCTTATTATATTCTTGGACTTCATTTGCTATTCTACAAGTGTTCTTTGCAGAAAAAAATTTATTTTAGCAATTAAATTAAATTTCCATAGCTCAACTAATCAATTAAATCTTATTTTCAAGGAAAATGAATTCCTAAATATGAAGTCTAAGACTTCATACATCAGCCGATAATTTTAACAATGATTCCACAGAATTTATTATTAGAATATTATTGTTAAATAATTCTTGGACTTCAAATTTTTTACAAGATACTGGTATAAGGCACTTTATTTTCAATAAATTTTATCAAAGAAATGCATGATATTTATTGCAAACAAGTTGTTGAGTATTTCAGCATTCTATACTTATAGATTATTCAATCTATAAAGGAAACAATTCAGTTTCTCTAACAATTTTCCTCTACTCAAGAAAACGATCCTTTGATTTCTTTTGTATACCAGAATAACAAGGACTTACTTAACAAGGATTCTTACAAGGAATAACAAAGATTCTTACTTTTTTACCTGCAAAAGTCATTTTAATTAGTAATATTTTCATTTTTATCCATCTTTAATAATTGGCTTTAATTAAAAGGATACGGTTTATTTGAGCAATCTAAATCTTAATCACCTTAATATTATGATTAAAAACAAAAATCAACTGTGTATGATATACAGACATTCATACAAATCTCATTAATTGGCAAATTATTTTCATAGTCTTTAATCTCTCACAGTTTTTTTCTTTTCAGTTTAAATATTTAATCACATAAGATAACTGTGCAATGTCAGTATAACATTATTAAGCAATTTTATAACTGATATATATGTTAGTCAATATATCCGATGTGACATGCCTGTATTATATAAAGATAAATCTATGAAGTAAGAAAATGAAAAAAGAAACAGTTGTGGATTCAATATCTTGATGAAAAAATGTGTCATCTTATGATTAAACTATTTGTAATTATTTTTCTCAGCATATTGGACCATTTTCATGAAAGTAAAAATATTTGTATTTCCATAAGCAAATACGAAACATAAGCAAAATATAATTTGTAAATAATATATGATTCAAAAACATTCTTTCATTTAAAAATAGCTTTTGTAGCAATTTTGTAAAATATTTTTTTCAGAAAACTCCTCATGTTTTGTTGAATAAACATTATGTTAAGTTACATTTCTTCAACATATGTTTGATATTCTAAAAGAAATAATTGTATGGAGAAACACAATGTGTATGATGATACACACAATGATGTATAAGATATACACAATTTTTATCGCATTAGAAATAAAAAATACATCTTGGTATTGAAGCTTTACTGAACAAAAATGTTTCAAATTTAAGAAAAGTTTTCAAACATTGAATTTACAATGTTTGTTAGATTCAGACTTATTTGATTTAAAATAAGTCATTTAACAAAAGAAGTAAAAAATTGTCAGGTAAATAAAATTTACATTAAAGAAATTATATTATGACATGTTGAAAAACTTAAAATTACTTTAGAAAATTAACAAACTAACAACTATTTTTTTATAATTTAATTTATTTTTAAATCAATGCCTGTGGATAATAATAATTTGAAAAAATATTAATGCCATTAAACATTTTGGCTCAGAGGCGTATATTCCAGGATGCTAAATGTTGAATTTTTTTTGGCGATGAAGAAATTTTGCGAAGATGGCATATTGTGACGATGACATAAATACTAGAATTGCCAAAACAGAATTTTCTGGAAAATTCTTATAGATATCCATATTTATGACGTAATAAAAACCGGTTAACACATAAATCTGAAACTCCTCCAGAAATATCACCTAACTAAGAATTTGGCATCCTGGATTATACGGCATCTGTGCCAAAATTTTGCTTCATTCCCAAAATGTTTCTTTATTAATAAGATTGTAAGTAGTAAAAGTTATAATAGATGAAAAAAAGGCAAATCCATTTATCAATGAGATTTTAAAGCTTTCAGAATTGTTTTCAGTACTTGAATGCACCATGCAGTTTAAATCTGATTCTAAACATTAAGAAAAATAGATAATATTGAACTCTGTTTAAAATTTGAATAAATCAGCCTTAGTGAGAAGTGAATTTGAAAGCTGAGTGAATGCATTACCATATAAGAATTTCGTTAATCTTTAAATGGAATAACTATTGATAAATGGAAAACATTTCCAAAATACTCCCTTTTTAGTCTAGAGACGCGGAAACGAACGCATAAATTAAGTAAATAAAAAAGATAAGAATTCTCTCTCTCTCTCTGTTCATAATGCTATCAAACGCTAGTACGATTTTTATGCATTTATCAGATACCTCAAGGATAAGTATAAAATATTTATCTATACAATTATTTGAAAAGCAAACAATGCATTTTTATGACATAAAAATATTTAACAAATTGGATATTTAATACCGTATTGAATGTATGTAGCTTCGTGAAAATAAATTTAACAACAATCAATTTAACTAAATAAATTTGGTTAAAAAAAAACAATTAATATTTAGCAAACATTCTTGTATCTGACAACCTTGTTTATATTACGTCATAGATATGGAGACCTATAAGAATTATGCAGAAAATTCTATTTTGGTAACCCTAGTATTTACATCATCTTAGAAACATTTCTTTAATGCCAAAAAAATTCAGAATTTGGCATCCTTTATGATACGGTACCTGTGTCACAATTTTAAATTTAAATACGTAAAACCAAAATTTTGTATTGTATTTGCTTTGGACATGATATCCGATGTCTTCTATCAATCAAAATAAATTCCTTAATTTTAAGTTGTGAACTCTTATGAAAAACTTAAATTTAGAATTAAACCACTTTCTTAAGAAAAAAGGTTTGTATTTTTTAACATTTAATATATTTTTATGAAACATTTTCACAATTAAAGTAAATTCTATTAAGTAAAATTTTGTAGTAACACTGATTACAATTACAGAAATGTTGATGAAATTATAATTCAAAATAACTAAATAATATATTTCCCTTTTTGTTATCTTATATTTTAGGTAAATTTTGTGCATTAGACTCGTATGTATTTAATGTAATTCATTACAAAGATTTTATGATTCATGAATAGCAACATTACTCGTTACCATATAAACTATACAATTTCTATAACAACTGTATACCTTCAAATTTCAGATCAAATATTACTTTCTTAGGTAAGCAAACAATATTCTAATAATTATCTTTTACATGAATACAGAAGTTGTTTTTAGAAAATATTGGAATCATCCGAAATGTAAAAAGATACTATAGAATACTTTATGAGCCATATATACATTAAGAAATATTTTCTGCTAAAGACTCAAGTACTGATATTAATGATGGTAACTCATTTTTGTATGACATGACAAAGTATTCGTATTAGCTTTTTCAAGTTTGTTGTGTTTTCAAGTTGTGTTTTGTCTTTCAATAAATGCTCGTTACATTTTGTATTATTTAGAGCACGCACACTTCAACTTTAAATATTGTAAAGGAAACAATTGCTTGTAAGAAAAACACCATTGAAACAATTATCAACATAATTGTTAATATTTTAAGTTTCATTTGAAAAATCAAAACATCTTTATTCTCTTTGTTCCAATAAATGACGTTTATATTATAGTTTTGTTTATCAATACCTTATTTAAAATTTATTGAAGATTTAAGAAATCAGATAACATTTCTTTTCCAATCTGTCATCGGAACTTTAATTATTTACATTTCTTTTCCAATCTGTCATCGGAACTTTAATTATTTACATTTCTTTTCCAATCTGTCATCGGAACTTTAATTATTTACATTTCTTTTCCAATCTGTCATCGGAACTTTAATTATTTACATTTCTTTTAGATTGTATAAATCAAAATCTTGCAGACTGATTTTGAATTTCATAATCAAGAGAAATTCTTGGTGATCCCAATGGCTTACATATTTTATCTACTTCTCTGTATGAATAGAATATAATTTTCCTCTTCTAATGTGCAGAAAATAAATGGTACATTTAGGTTCATTTTTTGAATTCCGCATGAATATACAAATAAAAATATAAGAAGTATTTAACAAAAGTTTGTAAAAAATTAGAAGAATTTGAAATAGCTACTTTTTCTATTTAGTTCATTAAACGCAAATTAATATAATGAAGTTTATATAATTGAATTGCGTACTGATAATGTTTAGACAATATTACTATTATTTCTAATGCAATATTTCCATATTAGAAACAACATTAGGATAAAAAGTAAATGAAAATTTTTAGATATCATCTTAAATCAAATTACTGCAGCATTTTTTTCTAAAGAGAATGATATTGACACAGAATAAATGACATCTCAAATATCAAAACAATTTGATGTTTAATTTATAAAATACAGAAGCTTTTTTTAAAGTTTATAACATTTAATATTCTTTGAAATATTTTTGAATTTTGAAGAAATTGAAGAAATTTGCATAACAAACTTTTCTTTCTCATTAAATTTTTGCGTATAAAAAGTAAAATTTCAATAAACTAATCCGATATAAAAGTTTTCCTTTCAAGTTGAAATTAGACAAATTCAGTAACCATAAAGCTCTTCATATGAGGTTTTATAGTTTAAATTTTTTGAGTACATGTCTTGTTTACTATATACATTTTTCTCATAGCCAATAAACAGCAAACTATTTTTAGCCCAAGATTGTTTATTTGCTATTTTACACAGTATCTTCATGTAATTCTAGATTTGTTCTGACACATGTCCCATTCTACCTTAAAAACATAATTTTTAAACTCGATAGAAAATTATATTACAGTTTATCTTTAAAAGCATTGCAATATATAAAGTAAAATTCAAATTTTTTCTACATTTCACAATTATAAAATTCTAAAATTGTTGAAAAAATCTTCTTATGAGTTTCTCTAAGGAACATTCAAAATTATTGAAATGTAAAAAGTTCATATTTATTGAATAAAAATTGGGAACAGTTTATTTAACATATTAATTCCTCTTCAATTACATTTATCGCAAACCTTGCAATGAAATATAACTTGAAATTGTTTATTAAATATCGGAATTCCTTAATTGAAATAGCAAAATACATTTGTGATATCATTAATACATCAATAAAAAGATATATTTATTTATATTTGTAATATACTAAGTTTTGAATATATTTTTGTCAGGAACATTTATTATATTTTCTGTATGTGTTTATCTGAGTATAATTATTATTTAATACTTTTGATTTTTTTAGATGTTTTTAAAGCAAAAACATGGTAATATATGTTAGACTAATTTGAAAATCATTATAATAATTTCTTAAGGAATTTAGAATTTAATGTGTGTACAATTTATAATTTTATATAAGCTTACATTTATATCATCCTATCTAAAATATTTTATAAACGTTATTTCTTTCTTATAAAAGCAATCGTTCCATTTATGAAATATTAATAATAAATATATATAAATATAATATGCATCACCGTTACATTGATTGTACCTTAGAGTGAATAGAATATTCAACAAATTATATTATATCTACCTATAATTATTCTGAGACAATTCCACTGCCTATTTCGTGACAGCGAATTCGTATTCACACAACAGCTTCCTCATATCTTGGTGCTTTGAATTGATCCGAATTAAGATAAACTCATCAAAATCAAATTACCACCTCCAGTCATCTGATGTTATGATGAATTTATATTATCACAAATCAAACATCAGGATGTAATTTGATTTTGCTTTCTGAATACGCCACAACTCTTGCTTCAGCGCTCTTCAAATAAAAGAATGTAATAGAAATGTAACTTCTAAGATATAGTACAATTGAAAGTTGAATAATTATGAAAGATGTAGTATCTGATAACTATAATGCAATTTCAAAATGACACCATCAGCAATTTGATATGCATGGGATTAAAACAATGATATGCAATTTTATTCGTTTAAATTAATTAGATAATGAATTAATTTGTTTAATAATCAAATAAAGATTTATATGCAATTATTGAACAACTTTAAAAACTAATCTTATCATCTTACATGTCATCAAGCATTTTGGGCATTAAAAAATTTTTGATACTGTATTCAGAAATAATCTAAGAAAGTTAACATGCAAATTTACTTACTTATATAAAATGCATAATAATTCCCTGTAACTAAATATAAACATATCACAAATGATTCAAAGACAGTCATTTTGAATTTTCGTCCAATAGTAAATCCACTCAAAAATAAATTATTGGTTTAACTGGATGAACAATTCACCTACATTCATTCTTGAATGAAACTGCAGTTATCCATTTGAGATTTTTAAGTAGTTAAAATAATTTATATAAAATTTATTTCTGTATTCGAGAAATAAAGCACATCAAACTAATTATATTAAGAAAAATAACTTTTTTTAAAACATATAACTATTTAAAAAATAATAAATGCAATTTTTAATCAATTTATCTTTGAAAAAAATTAAAGTTCATCAAAGAAATCAAATGTAAGTATGTATTATTAATTAACAATGCTTATTTTAAACTAATATACTTATGTTACAAACACATGATCTCTAAATATTCTAATAGTATATAGGATTTGGTTTTACTCCAGTTTTTTACATAATATTTTAAGCCTAAATATTTTCTTTTCTTATTCAATCTAAGATTTTCAAATAAAAGATGGTAAAAATCATAATTTTTTTAAATCTAATTTTTAAGTCTTCTCCAAACTGCTTCGTTTAAACAAAAGGTTTTCTAATATGTTCTGTTAATTTCGATATAATGTATTCTTAAAATAAAACAGATCTAGACATTTAAAGCATTTTTATGTTTAAATCGTATGTTACTTTATATGTGTAAAGCGGATAATAGGTGTTTAGTTGTAAATCTCACTTTCAAGCAATGGTTTACCGCAATTAAAAATCCATTTACATTAATTTTTAAACAGTGCATGTCATCAACTTATGATTGAAATATTCTGTATTAAGATCCACTAATCAGTATGACTCCAAATTCTTTTGGAGTTTCACAAATGTAGGAGGAAAGAACTTGACATAAGGAAAAATAGTTTTAAATTTTAGCAACGGATGTAATCATCCTAAATGTAAAAGATTGTGATAGCAAATAAATCGTAAAAAAAAAAAAAAAAACTAAGCTTTTAGATGTTAATCTAGATGTGACCTTCGGTATGC
Source organism: Latrodectus elegans (assembly GCA_030067965.1). Classification (NCBI taxonomy): domain Eukaryota; kingdom Metazoa; phylum Arthropoda; class Arachnida; order Araneae; family Theridiidae; genus Latrodectus; species Latrodectus elegans. The sequence goes on along the minus strand of CM057820.1, from coordinate 97,061,066 downwards.
ATTATTATACAAGCGTAATACAGTTAGTTTTGTAAGCTCACCCACCATGCAAAATCATCACACATCAGATGGAAAAATTTGTTTCTAACTGTCCTAAGACAAAGACCGTACAGGAAGCAACTATCAAATGTGTTTTAACTTACTACAGGCCAATAATCGCATAAAACTCTCAATATAATTACTTTTTAAATATCTTAAAACTAAAAATTGCAAAGAAAACATCAATAAAATCGGTTTTAAATTTCTTAACAATGGCACAAAACATACTCATTATGCTGCCCACTGTTTGTTGCAACACAATAAATTGAGAAATAACAATATGTTCCACTAATGATCGAAGTATATCAGAGGTCATGCTCATATGGTGTTGTGTAAAGCATGATTTTTCTTCAACTAAGTTTACAATGGGAACACTGAACAGAACAAATTTCAGATAGCCATATTTTCAGAAGTCCCATGAATTAAGATCACATAGTCGAGATGGTCACTCTGTGAATAAATAACGGCTGATGACTCTGGAATTTTTAAAATGTCCCATGAATTGTTGCTTTACTATATTTAAAATGTGCGGGAAGCTGTCATCTACCATGAATAATCCCATACAAATATCCAAGTTCTTGCTGAATATTTGTATGAGGCGGAATAATATGGCCATGCAAGATCCAAATTATTCCGGCCCATACATGAATATGGCCATGAGAGCTATATTCATCTATGGGCCGGAATAATTAGAATCTTGCATAGCCATATAATAATATGGCTATGCAAGATGGGATAATATGGCAATGTAAGCGACATCTACAGTGTTTACTGACTGAAGTACACGTAACAAAAGTGAATGCACCCTTCTCCTCGAAACAACATGGCCCTATGATAAATGATGCAATAAGTACCTTTATAGAAATAATTGGTACAGGTTGATTTGCAAGTAGGTTTTCCCTATTCGTCACAATTGTATATATAATTCAATTCCCTGTTTTGCAGTTAATGTCAGTTGAAAATGGACTTTGTCTACCCACAAAATGTTATACAATCATTACTTGTATCATACAAATGCGAGAAAAAATTCTTGTCTTTCATGCTGGTGGTTGAGAAAGAAGCAACTCCAGTACATTATTAATTTTATGTGTATAACAATACCAGCTGTTTCAAAGAATATTTTGCAATGAGTTCAGTGGTAATGTCAATGTTTAGGCCCTTGTGTGGGCACATTATGGTTGCATGTCACTTTTAAACTCTACTTGCATAGCTGAGGTCCATTCTTGAATCAATTTCTTTCCTCCCCTGCTAGATTATATATCAAAAGAACCTATTTTTTTCTAAATTCCAAACATTTTCTCTTGACGAAGGACAGTCTTTGGACCAAACCATTTTTCAATACTCTTTAGTACCTGGAATTTTAACATGGTTAACGAGTCAAATTCATCGTTCATATAAAAAAAACTGTGTAATATTCAAATTTATAAAACAGAATCTTATTAAAAAGAGTGTAATATTTAACGTTACAAAACATAATGTAATCTTACAAAATAGAATGAAAATTTTTTTTTGAGAAAGTCTTAGTGAACATCTCAGATAAGAAATGTAAAAAAAGAATGTACCCAAGGTTCTTATAAACATTGCATTGTGTCATGCATGTGATATATATTTTCATTTACACATTCTCTCTCTCTCTCTCTCTCTCTCTGTGTACCTAAAATTTAAAATTAGTTTTTTACTCGAACCATACATTTTTTTTCTTTCTTCAAAAATTTTAGGTTCAGGTTTTCCATCATTCTTATCATTAGTTTATTTTAATAGTGTTTTAAAAATACAAGTTTAAATGTATATTTACTCTTTACAAATATATATTGTCGATTTTACAAGCAAAATAATTTATTTCTAAGCATTAAATATATTTTAATACTTGTCTTTTAAATAAAAATGCAATCTTATGTACATATATTTAAAAAAAAATTATTTTTTTGCAAAAGTATTAATACATTTCAGGAATCAGGGAACAATAGTTTCACAATTTAAAAGTATTCACCACACACATTCAATATCTTTTTACATTTGACATTAAATATTTTTGTAAAATTTATTTAGTTAAATTTAAATAATGACTGGAAACTATGATGTTAAACTAAAGAAAAACACTAAATACTACGATGACATGAATTTCTATTTTTCATTAATCTAACATTAATTAAAAGTGCAGTTTCATTTTCTTATTACTACTGGTCACTTATAAAATGTTACAAATTAGTAGTAGTGCTTTATGAGCGGTATAAGGGGAATAAGTAAAAAAACGAAGAATAATTTTTTTTATATTGATACGATTATTGTTAAAATATCTTAAGCAGCCATATGTAATAAATAACAAAAAAAATCTATTCGTTTTAGTTTTGAGTTAAAATCAACTATGTTTTATGTAACAGAATATTTTTAATAAATTCATTAAGAACAATATTTTTCAAAAATTCATTAATGATTATTTTCTTGCTTTATGTTTTATTTTTGCTAATGATTCGCAATTGCATTGAATTACTAAAATTCTTCTTTTTTGTCTATTATTAAGAAAAACCGTTACTAAGATAATATTTAATTCTTGTTACATATTATAATGGAATTTTAATAAAACAATTAAATCTTCGTAATTGCTAAATATATCGAAATTTAAATTTGGCAAAATTACTATTGATCTCTTGAAAATGCTGATTTTCTTTTTTTGTTGCCATGGAGAAATGAAGTGAAATGAGTTAGTTGTATTTTTTAAGAATACTGAACTATTTTTCCACCAAACTATCCGACTGTCAAGCATAAAAAAATTGCGATTTTAAAATATTATGATCTCCCTAAAGTCAAGCAACCTTCTGATTTATAATTGTTCATTTACTTAAATGCAATCTAAACTCAGAAATGTTACAAAACTTGTCCAAACGTTTTATTAAATACACTATAAGATAATATTTTCACATTTTCATGCATTTAATTTCCTTTTTACATGCGTATTTATATTTACCATGATTTTTATCAATTGATTGTATTAGTTTAAATTGTTAAAATCATGAATCATTTTATTTGTTTGTAATAATTTTACTTTATATATACTGATGAATTTAATTTCAACAGTATTAACTTATCGATTCTAAAGAAATACATATAGTAATGATCATCAAGCTAATAGCTCAAAGAAAACTTATTGACAATTTATACGAAAGGAAATCAAAAAATGTCATAAATCTGATAAAACAATAAATTTCTTGTGAATTAAAATAATCATTTTTCTTCCATTTAAAAAATACACACACGCACACACACACACACACACACAGAGATTCAAACAATTCCTAATATAGAGCACTATAACCCTCATAGCAAAAGTTCATTTAAATATGAGAGATAATTCTCAAAAATTTAAGTGCGACATCTTATAAAATTAAAATAAGCATTTATAAAGTTGCATTTAAAGTAAGTAACTTTCCCAAAAATATAAATTGATTCTAAAATTTCAACATATTGAAATAAATTGTTAACATGATTTTTCAACATCGTTATCTTATTTATATGTTTATTATTTAAAATTATAAAAATAATTAAATAATTTCATTAATTTTGTTAAAACTTTGTTTATGGATGGAATTTTAATTTCTTATTTTTTCAAATTAAGTATGATATAGAAATTAAATACTGACAAAATATGTTGGCCAAATTTATATAAAAATATTTGAATCATGTAATTTACAATAAGAATTTGTATCAAGATTATATACATAAAATAAAAATTTTACTTTTCATGAGCAAAACATTTTTTCCCATACTTAATTAATTCGTTCACCTTTCTAATATGAAATTAGATTAAGATAATTATTTGATGTTAATAAATATTGATAAGCATCAGTAAATATTTTGGTATTATTAAATATTTTTCAGTGCATGACATGTTTATATTTAACATTAATTCTTCATATTTTACAAATAATTATGAATTACATTATTATTTCGTCAATTGTATTCTGCATAATAAACATTCAATAATTTACTGTAATCAGTCCATTTAAAAAATTTAAAAATTTAATTTCAAACCAAGTATTTTTCCTGTTTGTGAGAAATTAATTTTGTAAACTTTTAATTTATTTAAATGAAATAAGATACTTTTAGTTTTTTAATATAAATTATACAACTTTAAATAGTGTCTACGTTTTTTTAAATTTTCACTTTGTTAAAGTTTAAGTTTTCTTCAGCACTTTATGAGAAATATTTTTAATTTTAAAAATAAGCAAATGCAAATAATTATATTTCTTTGCATCATGATTTAAGCTGTTTAACTAATAAATGCAAATCAATGATATTTGAGAGAGTATAAGTATCAAAAGATTTGCATTTCACAATTATATAATAAATCAATACAATGTGTGAAAATAATATAATAATATAAGTTAATTCTTAACATTTACAGTAACAATTTAGTATTTTACTTGTGAATTAAATATTTTAATACATTTTTTTACATTTTTTATTAAAACTAATCACGAATTATTTATAGTTTTGTTTTTTATTTATGAAATATGACATAATATTTTAATCTGAGCAATAATTATAGAATGCATAAAATTAAAAATGAATATTTTATAAGGCAGAGAGTGTTTCCTAAAAGCCCAGAAATATTTACTTACGTAATTTTAAAAATTATAATATCCTCCAAAATGTAAACAATTCATTTATTGCTCAAATATTTCGAAGAAAGCTTTTACGGATAAATTCTTTCGTTTTATTTGGTCCTCTAAAATACTTTGAAAAAATCTTTTTTTAAAAATATTGAGGACAAAAGTAGAAAGATTCTTCTTATTTGAAATCAATCCTAGTTTTGAGAGTTTCTAGTTCAAAAAAATGAGAATAAAAGATACAGACAAGTTAAAAGCTTTTACCAATATAACCTCAAAAAAGTTCCGTGTTTGGATAGATAAAAAACACCTTTTTTCACCTTGACTCCAAAATTTTTTAAATAAGTTGAATTTTTATTTTTAAAAACCCTTTGAATAAACAAAACGGGAATATTCATGATAGCTTTTACCCTAACACATAATACAGTTAATTTATTCACACACAGCCTTGCCTAATGTATATATTTTAAATAACTGAAATTTATTTATTTAAAAATATTTTGTTCATTTGCATATTAAAATAAATTTAACTGGTAATATCACATACTTATTTTGACTACATTGAATTATCATAAATTAAAATCGAGTTTGAATCATTACGACTGACTTGGCTTCTTATAATTGGTTTTTCATTATTTTTACATGACCACAGAAATTTTTCGCTTTAAAAACATTTTTACTTTATGCTTTTGAAATAATTCACTATTTTTATCAATAGTTACAGAACTTGTATTAGAGAAATGCATTTATAATAAAGTTATTATTGAATGAAAAACTGATAATTTACAACATACATGACATAAAAATAGAAAAAGAAAATACTTACTTATTAATATTTTACACTAAAATAATGTTATTTCTATACATACATATAATATATATATATTGTGTGTGTGTGTGTGTGTGTGTGTGTGTGTGTGTGTGTGTGTGTGTGTGTGTGTGTGTGTGTGTGTGTGTGTGTGTGTGTGTGTGTGTGTGTGTGTGTGTGTGTGTGTGTGTGTGTGTGTGTGTGTGTGTGTGTGTGTGTGTGTGTGTGTGTGTGTGTGTGTGTGTGTGTGTGTGTGTGTGTGTGTGTGTGTGTGTGTGTGTGTGTGTGTGTGACTGACTGATTCCATTTTCTAGTGTCTAGCAGTCACCTACTTTGTCTAGTGGTCAGAGTGCATGACTGTGGACAGGGTGGTTCTGGGTTTGAATTCCAGTTCGGGCATGGATGTATTTCCCCTCTCTGTCTATCCTGTATTTTTCTTTTCTTTATATGAATGGATTGTAAATGAAGGCCTATCCCATAAACGGGTACCTATGGCATGTGTGTACTGAGGAATTTGGACTCCACACCAGAATATGGTTCGGTTGAAAAGTGGAGCGATCCCCCCCCCACACACACAATGACAGACTACCTGGCGCAAGACAACAACAAACTGCTATTCAATATGAGTTCTAAGTTTTATTAACTTTTTAATGTTTACCAAATCTTGTTTTTTATTTATATAAGGATTGTCTGAGCAATAACTTTCCAGAAACATATGCTTTACATAAATTTGAGGCTTAGATAATAACTTATGCTTATCCTAAATGCAGATGAAAGTATAACATTCAGCTGGACAGAATAAATTTTTAATCTTTTTAAACAAGCTATATAAATCAGTTAAGTTATATTAAACCAAGACATTTTTTTATTATAATGTTTAGTTATACATACCAAGACATCTACATATATATATATATATATATATAATATATATATATATATATATCTATATATATATATCCAAACATTAATTATTAACATAAGTAATAGTTATTCACTTGAAATGTGTATATTAACCAATATGATATAATATCCGTGAATTAATTTACGTAAATAAAAATTACAGCGATCATAATATTAATAAAGTAGTTTTTCATAAAAAAATTTTGTCATATATTACAAAATTTATATTTTGTAAATAAAACAGATATTTTTATTTAAATATTTTCTAGTAATTTATATTTAGAAATGGTTTGGTTTAATATAACTTCATTAATTTAGAGCCTGCTTATAAAGATAAAAATTTAACCTTTCTAACTGAATGTTGTCTTCAGTTTCATCTGCATTTTACGATAAGAATAAGTTATTATCAAATTCTCAAATTTTTATGTAAAGCACATATTCCTGGAAAGTTATTGATCAACTAATCCTTAAATAAATAAAACTTTGTTAAGAATCCAAAAATAAGAAAATGAGGTCTCATCTTGAATCTGCAGTTTATATCCGATATTTGAAAAACATGAAAAAGGCAATATTGATCATATGCGACTCAATCTTGAGCATAACGCTTCTAGTGTTATTTTATCTTACAGTATTTTCAAAGAAACAGTTTGATCAAAATTAAGCAATTTTTCCCCTAAAACTGGAAACTTCCTTTGTCAATAAGGGGAAAGAGTTGAATCATTAAACATTTTTGTCTAAAGCCACAAAATGTCTTAATTATATGGCATTGTAGTAGAACCAATAGAAAAATCGTCAACATTGAATCTGAAAAATCGATATCCTTGTATGTATGGTGTCAACACAAACTTTAATTTTCCTCTAAGCTCTAGAATTTGTTTAACTTGCTGCACTTGTGACTGCACTTCCACCAATGTGTTTTTCTTTCATCGTAATTTTCAGCTTTTTCCAATGAAATATTAACTGTAACTTTGGAGGACTTATTTGCTTATCCTACACATACTGAATTACAATTTGTTTCTATCATTGCCCATGGTTTTGGTTTGATTTTCCTTTTTTAAATAACAATTCTTTTTTCAAGAAGTCACACATGAACATTTTATTGAGTTTAACAGAAAATTATTTAAAAATCACATAGTAATGATTTTAATATGTGTCAGATTTTTATTATTTAAATTATCTCTTTCGCATGTATTTTACCCTAGGCTATGAAAACGTAATGTCAACAATTCATTCGATTCCTTATTAAAAGTTTGCAAAATTAGAAAGGCTTCATTCTTCAAAGGATTTAAATTCACTACTTGAGGCAGCATGTATTTTATTTAAATTTTTTATAATTTTACAATATCAACACTATGAACAATGTTTTCAGTCAATTAATACATGTTTAAAAAGCAAGAAATTCTTCCATGAAGATATAATTTCCATAATGCTATTTGGTTGGCAAAAAGCAATAATTTCTTCAAGTTCAAATGATATTTAAATTTCAAACTTCATTAAATTATATTTTTAAATTCATGCTTGTACTAAATCAGTTTAGCTATAAACCCTAAATCAGTATATATATATTTGTGAAATAAAACTCTGTTGTTCTAAAATATTTTGTAATAACTTTCAACTTTTCTTTCAAATAAATGCTGCTTATGATATCCCTTTAAATTTTTTGAGCTATAATAAGTTGCTTAATTTGCATGAATGCATTGTTTGTGTTTGTATCAATAGGTTCATAATAACAGATAATAACATTTATTATTTTTATTTCCAAAATAAGCAAGAGAAGAAAATTTTAAAATGAAGAAGACTTAATACATGATTTTTATTAGACATTATAAATTTACAAATATAAAATCCAGATAAGAAATAAATAGTTCTCTTATTTCGGTTTCAGAGTAGTTTTCAATTTATGGTACTCATTAATACGAAGGTTACTCTGAAATGTTTGAGATACGCGCAGACAAGAATTTACAAAATAAAAATAATGGTTTAATTTTAAAATACAAGTAGTATTTTAACACTAAAGAGGACTTTTTACTGACTTACTTCAACTTGTTTAGCGTAGAATAAGTTTTAAACAGAAGAGAAAATAGAGTTGACTTGAGAGCATTTTCTCTCTATGATTTTCTACGATTTTAGAGCAGGATTAAATCAAGAAGAATACGTTCAACGGTTGCAATTATCATTTGGTGATGAATCTACATCTCGTGCTATTGTATTCAGATGGTTTAGAGAATATAGAAGAGGTCCCAATTTTCTTCAGGATGAAGAACACAGAGGAAGGCAGCCGTCTGCAGTAATCCCGGATAATGTGTCTACCATACGAAAAACGTTAATAAATGATAATCACTGTACCTATCAAATGATACAGAAAGAACTTAACATTGGATCCGCAGCCATACACAAAATCGTTCATGAAGAATTACAGATGAAAAAAAGTTGTTTGCCGTTGGGTTCCCCATAATCTAACTGAGCACCAAAAGAGAAGCATGTCAGAATCAGTAAAGAAACTCTTAAATTGCTAAATGATGGTGGCCACTGCATCATTTCTAAAATTGTAACAGTTGATGAAACGTACATACCGTTTTTTGACGTTCCAACACGTCAAGAAAGCAAAGTATGGGTCTTTGAAGATAATCCCATGCCGACAATGGTGAAAAAACTATGCAAACTGGAAAACGTGATGTATGCCGTTTTCTTCAGAAGTACGGGATTGGTCAAAGCCATCAAGTTGCAAGGACAGAAGACAGTAACAGCAAACTGGTATACCACTAAATGTCTTCCAGAAATTCTACAAGAACTGAATGTTAGGGGACTAATGTTTCACAATGACAATGCATCTTCACATACAGCCGGTTTAACAGTTGAGTTTCTTAAACAAAAACAAATTAAAGTGATCGAATGTCCGCCGTATTCACCTGATCTAGCTATGTGTGACATTTGGATATTCTTTAATATAAAAAAGAGCTTATGTGGACGTCGTTTTCATTCGGAAGAAGAGATTGATGTGGCTATAAATGCTTTTTTTCATCTATTCCAAGAAATGGATGGCTTGAGGCATTTAGTCTGTAGAAGAATTGTCTACAAAAGTGCATTGATGCTGGAAGAGACTACTTTGAACACACCTAAAATTTTGTAAGCATAACTTTAAAAACCTAGTTGTATCTCAAAAATTTCAGAGTAACCCTCGTATACAGTTAATTGAAGATTAAGAGATGTACTCAGTTGAATTGAAATATTTGTTGTTCTTTAAGTAATTAAAAATTACGTATGAATGAAAAGTAACCAAACTTAATCTGAATATTTTAAGCAATTGTAACACATTTATAAACGTTTAATGTATGAAATTATGTTGTAAAAATAAATAATAATTTTCATTCATTTTATTAGTTAAAAGGTGAAAAAAGGATTATATTGTAATCATAAGAAGGAAATCAAGATGAAATCCTGTACTTTAATCATATGGAACTTAGTTGTTCCATAATATATATTAAAATTTATTTAAAAAGAACAATATATAATGTGCTATAAAAATTTGTAGTAAAATAGGTAAAGATAATTATGTAAATTTACTATGCATTTTAATAAACAAAAATCCAGAATGTGATATATCAAAATATGATTACCATAAAAATATTCAAAGAATTTATAACAGATTAATGATAGAGTTCTGATAAATAAAATTTCCTGCATTTTCTTTCAAATATTTTAAATATATTAAATTTATAGAATGTTTTAATAGTATTTCAAATTTCTAGAGATGGCATCTTATATCTTTTAAGAGTACTCTGAGGTTAGATTTTAAACCAATAATACTATATCTAATTTTAATAAGCTCGTTGAATTCTTCAGGCCCTTCTTGAAGCAAATGCGTAAATAATTCTGGAATAAATTTTCAAAATGAATTTAAATTTAAATTAAAATTGGGATATTTTAAATTGTAATGCCTCTTATAATTTTTATCATTTTTCGAAATGAAAAAGATGTACTTAGAATTATTTCTAAAAATATTATGAAACTGTAACAGCCATAGAAATATTGTATCTGCAGATACTTTTGACTTACTTTAAGAGAAAAATTAAATAAAATTTATGTGTTTAATTTACTGCATTGAAAGATAAAAAAACACGTAAATTTCGATAATGTCAAAAGGCTATAACAGCTTCAAAATTTCATGCTTACACTCCTTATGTAAGAAAAAAAGATATTTTTTTGTTTGACTACTGTTTCTTAAACTTTTTCAAAAGAATAGGAACTTTTTTTTGGAAAAAAAAGCAATTCTGTATATATTGTGGTTTAAAAATTCTTGCTGCAATAATTCATCTGGAAGACTTCCTAATATTAGAACAAAAAAAAATCTCCATCTTAAACTTAGAATGAACATCATTTTAACATGAAGAAGTAATTAATATATTCTTATATTTTAAGCATAAAATAATTCATTTTATGCTTGGATAAAGATTTTCATTTGTGCTGACAGTAGCAGATGCTAAGCTGGCTAAAATGATTTTTATATTAATAAATTAAATATTGCTAAGTGTATAATTTAAGAAGAATGAATTTTTTTAAAGACTGTATGAAGCACAGTTTTGTTTATTATTATTATTAGAGTTGACTAAGGAAAAGAATTTTTGTCCTTCAAAAGAATAAACTGTTCAAAGAAAAGCTTGTAAAGTTAAAGAAAAATATTCATTCATAAATACCAAGGAGCAAATCTGTGATGAATAAAAAAATTTTATGTGAATAGTAAGCGGTTATGAAGTAATAAAATATCTCCAGTCTTTCAAATTTCACTCCTTCCATCTCGGTGTTAAGCTCTATTTTTCTCTAACTATTCACTTATTCGATTAGATTCTCTGCTCACTTTATGTTCGTCACGTGATCTAGATGATGATTCGTTTTATTTTTCATTGCTGAGTTCATTCCATTCTACCGATAATTTGATTTTTTAATTATCCGTTCATCAGTGACAGTTTTCGATAAAATTCTTTCAAATAAGAAATTTTTCTTATCATTACCAGTCCTAGAGATGAATTTCAGCTCTCATATAAGAGAAATTTGTGCTAATTCATGAACTTTTGGATTTTAATATATATTTTTTAAGGAATTACAATTGAATTGAACTTAAAATTTAAATAATTATATTATTTTAAGATATTACTTACAACTGAATTCAGATTAAATTTACCAATGCAACAGATGATTATTTAAAAATTTTTATCAAATGGAAGAGAATATTTATGTACAAAATTTTCTCATTGATATGTGATTTCTGATTTTATCATAAGTTCCGTTATATTTTTGTGGGTGATTTGGCTTTTTAATTGGGGAAATTTTTTCGTGAACAATTTAAAATAAATTTGAAATATTGAAAATTAAGAATTTTATCACAATTTTGCATTTTCTAGCTTATATTGATTTTAAGAAAACTTCACTTTAAAAAAAGTAAAGTAAAAAGATATACAAAGAAATCTTAGATTAACTTAATTAAACAAAATAAAATATTTTGATTAATTAAGTTAATTAAAGTTAATTTACTAGGTTTATTATTATTAAAAACTCTTTTTAGGTAGTAAACCCTGAAAAATGCTTTTAAAATCTTAATTTTCTATTCGTGAAAAAATTCAATCTTTTTTATGAATAAATTCAAAAATGATTTTTTTTAAATAAACTGCTTCAAAATTTATAAATATTGACACACTGCAATCCATACAAAATTATGCAAAAGTTTTAATATCAATGCATATCAACACAAAATTTACAGTAATATTAAATAATTATTTTATACAAAACTGTCAATAACTAAGTTACATAAACTTTTTATTAATATTAAAATTAATTTAAGAAATTATATAATAATAAATGCATACATATGTCATAACATTCTGTACAAATTTTTAAAAATGCATTCTACTGAAGCTACCCAGAGCAACTTAATTAGTTTTACAATACTTTAAGACATGAAACGATAAAAATGAACAACAGACTTGAATGCCAGCGAGAAATATTTTCTTAAAATTACATAATTTATAATGGCAAAATATTACCATTCCTAATAATTTAAGTGTAAGAGTTGAAGTATAATTTTGTTAAATCTAATTTCCTCTAAATCTAAAATTTCATTATTTATTAACGAGAGTTTAATTTAGACGAAAGAGACTTTAAGACATTACTTATGATATATTATTAATAAATTAAATTTCTAGGCCTTTAAATATTCATTTTCTTTCTTGTTAACCAATTTAACTTTTATTTTCTGATAGCTTTTATAATTCTACAGTAATAATGTAATCATTGTAATCATTTTATTTGCCAACAGTAAGGATTTATAACTTCCAAATTAATGTTGTTTAAAAAATATATAAGAATAAGCAGCTTTTTAATTGTTAAGGAAAAATGTGAAAACAATCATTTCAATACTTAATCATTTTTGAAGGCATTGTAAAAAATTCTTTCCTTAAGTAGCACAATATTTTTCATTTGTTCATAAAATATATATTATTAAACCATTTTTCATTAAGAAATTTAAATCTGAAATTGTAATATATTAATATTAAGGAAAAAATTGAGACTATAAAGAATGTCAAATACTCTTTTAAGCCAGATGTAATTTGAAGGAAATTATTTAGAACAAATTCAGCAAAAAGTAAATTATTTCCTTTTGTTTAAGAATATTTCAAAAAGGAAATCTTTTAAAAAAAATGTTAAACATTCTAGTACATAAACATTCATTGAATTCATCATTATTCTCAATTTAATAAAAAGTAAAGTTGAAAAACCAAACTAAACAAAACTAAAATTTTTGTGAAATAATTTGTTTACGAAAGCAAATATTAATCTTACAATATAAGATATATACACATATTACATGCGAGAATATACGAATAGCAATCATCTTTTATTAAAGAATTTTACGCAAAATCTTTAACCACCATAACACATGCCACAAAGATTTAATAATACAATGCATTCAGCAACAAAAATTTACACAAAATGACAACAACAACTTAAAAAATCAAAAGTTTAAGCGACAGATATTTATTTTTAAAACAGTAATCGTTTCGTAATTTCCCGAATTATTTAAAATATTGGAAAATAAAATAAGGATATATTTTTCGGTTTAAAACCATTTTGGCACTTGCTTGAAACTTGCATTGCAAAAAAATACGTTTAATATCTTTTATGGCATCGCTACAGGAATAAAGACAAAATAAATGTCCTCTGAAATTCTCGTTGCTATTTAATATTTAAATTAGCTAAAAATTTGGTTTGAAATATTGGCATTTAAGACTCTGCAGAGTTATTAAAAAAAAATTCTTAATACACACAGTGCCTTTTGAGAATTAAAATTATCTACAATTTCTTCTTGAGCAAATGTTATGAGTGAGACTTGGAATAAGGCAAATAAATATTGAAATTACGAATGGTCATTTATTTAACAAACTGTTCTACTTTTCATCACCAACTGTTCTAATTTTCATTATTCAATAACATTTTGTCCTCGAGCTCCAAAAAATAAACATTTCAAAAAAAAAAAAAAAAAAAGCTCAAGAGCACTGGCAGCATACTTGTTATTAATATTTCCATTAAAAACGTCTATCAACAGAAAAGAGAATACATCTAATCTGTACCAATTGGGTACTTTGTTTCAAGGGTCATATTGTAATGATAATTACTTTGTATCCATTTAACGGCAAGAGTTAAACACAGAAATTCAGGCCGGTAAACACACCATGCATTGGGTGTTCTACGCTAGATTTTCACTCTCATTTTTATTTTCATAAACAACGATAGCAAGACCAAACCTTACCTTCAACTTTCTATCATCCGTGAACGAATAGTGCAATAATTCTGAAAACATCCTTTACATAGGAAACAACTGCCACGGGTCTCGAAACTGAAGGATGAGGGAAATGAGGAACTGCAATTGCATCATTTAATGTACAGCAAGGATTATCAATCAACATTTTATTCATAAACTTAATAAATTATAAAATTATTTAGGTGAGATATACAAGAAACTCCTTGGATCTAGCGATTTCGTAACTCTGGATGACATGAAGAGGAGATCTCTAAGCCCATCCAGAGATCTCTAAGTTTATTTTATTCCGTAACGAGTTTCCTTAAGCTCTTTAAACATGAGGAAATGAATGGAACAACATCTAAGTTAAAAATCCCTTTAAAATCTTAGTTTTGAGTTTGAACGTTAGATTTTTTATATTAGTTATGAATATTAGTTGCAGTGTATAACATGAAAAATTTATATTAACTATGAAAGACAGTCGAAGTAACTTCCAAATCATGACAAATGGGATAAAATGTTTAAAATTCAACTTGAGAAAAATTTGTAAAATTTTAATATTTTAATGGTTAAACAAATTTTTTAATTTAAGAAATAAACTTCATGATATAAAAGAAATTGGAATGGATTTTTAAATGAAATATTAATTTTCATATTTATAATATTGGTTAAATAATTAATTATTATAATTGTTAATATTTATGATTATTAATATTTATAATGTTAGTTAAATTTATGTATAACGTGAAAATTAAGTAAAGGAATTATTTTCATTAACTGTTTAATAAATAACTTAATTGGGTACTAATTGAGAAGAATTCAGTTCGATAACAGTAAAACTGAGTTTAATTTGATAATACTAACTTTTACTACTAACACTACTAACTTTTAAAATGAATCTATCCAGTTCGCAGCAGAAGTCAAATATTTAAATTAAATTTTAATCAAAATGTTTATTAAATTGAACTTGCATCCTATAAGAAGTAATTTTTAAGAAATAATTGACTAATCAGTTTGTAAGTACATTGACAACAAATTAAAAGCCATTCAGGATACCCTAAATGACTTGAGAATAATAAAAAATAAATAAATATGCATTTATTTTACAAATATTTTGTCTCTTTAATGTCTTTATATTTTAGAAGCAAGAATCTAGTAGAAATCACAGCATGAAATGATATCTCTGGGGTTGGGAAGCATAATTACATAATCTAGATGATTTACTTATTTCACATATATTTCATGAGATATTTGCTCAGTAACTAAAAGAGATTGATTCAGATATTAAAATATAAAACTGGTGGCATTGGGAACATTTTTCTGTATACTCATATATAAATCCATATTACCTTAAAAATATATTAAACTATATATTTTTATTTGCCCTTGAAATATTCATTTAATATATTTTTTGATGGAATTACAATATCATGTTTCATCAAGATTGATTCATATTTGATAAAATTGATATTTTTGAAACAAAACATTAATTTTGCCTTAACAAATTTATACTTTTATATGTCTATTAAAACATTCAAAATAAATCCGTAATTTCAAATTTAAATGACATTTAGTCACAATATTTCTAGCATTAATTAATGCATGTTTATGCATTCTCGATTATTTGCAACTGAGATTTCATATTAAAGACAAACTTGCAAAATAATATTCTGTAAATTTGTAAAATAACTGGACTGAGAGTACTTATGCAATATAAATTAAGCATGTTTGAAATGTTTTTGATGATTATTTCAAGCATCACACTGAGAATCATCATAATTTGCATGTATTAATGGGGATTTTGTTGAAATATCTAAGAAGATAAGATGAATAAATATACTTGTAACAGAAAATTCCAAGATTTTGCACGAAATTTAAAAAATAATCTACTTTGATAACTCTTATATTAATATTAGAAAATGTATTACGATCAATGAGTTTGCATAGTTTTGTATTTTATTTGATTATTACTTGTTCACATTTTAAATTTACACTATAAAAAATTCTATATAACAAGATTTTTTCAACTATTCATTTTACAAAATGCTGTACAATAGTTTGATTTATGTTACTTTTCACATTGAAAGCACTTGTAACATCATGACTGCTTTTTTAGTCTTTCCTTTCATATAAAAATCCTTTTCTTTGAAATGATATACTATTCCTTGTATAGAAGAATCATTATTAGAAAATTTAAAGTATTTTAGTTGAATGACCAATGAAGTGCTAAGTTTAACAGTATGTACTTACTAGTGCAGAACAAGAAATAAAGAATAGTACAGAACAAAGGAATATTATCTTAACAGGTTTATTCTATATAAAATTATTATAATTCGTAGTATAGGACAAAAAGTAAGGTTTTCCTTGCAATTTGGCTGATCTAATTCCCTACTAATCACTATCAATAAAATATTTGTAATGTGGTTGTTCAATGAGAGAATTATCTAATTAGAATGATTGTTGAATTGACTTCTAAATGCCTTGATTTTCATCACTCTTGATTAATAATGGACATAATTCAATAACCAATTTATCAGAATAAAATTAAAAATTCATATATATATATATATATATAAACGCTTCAGAATAAGTGCTCAGTTGGCCTTACCGCTTATGACATCACAACTTTCTCTGTGACCCTGGAAAAAAGAGAAATCTAACAAGCGGTTGTCAGCAAAATATATAACGATTCATTTGAATAATACGTTCATTGTTTTTAAGTATACACACTATTTTTTTATCTATATCAGATCTACGCTACAATTATTTGCAACTATCTACAACGTATTTCTTGATCCAAAATAATTAAACTAAAATACAAATATGTACCAGAACCTATTCCTTAAAAATTGATCTGAGCACAAATCTCTTGATTTCTCTCTCTCATATCTGTAAATTATTGTGATTACCTTTGATATTTCCGAGGCAAAATTTCTCGGCAAAGGAAATCTCTTAACTATAATAATGTTATTTGCAATTTATATAAATTGGGATTTTATTTAAGTGATTTAAACTGATATCTTTGCTTAAAATTAAAATGCAAAACATTTTATGATATTAGCTATCAGTCTTTATTATAATGAACAAATTTTATGCACCATAATTTTTTAAAAAAAAAAAAAATTAAGTAAAATTTTGTAAAGTGTATTTAACATTGATGAATATATATCAATGTAAGCATTTAAAATTTTTAAATTACAAAATATTCTTGTCTTAAATTCGGAAAAATTTTAATATGACATTCCTGTTTCATAAGAATAATTTTAAAATTTATACCTTTGAAACCACAATTATACTCCCCCTTATATCTTTAAATTACACAAATTTAAAGAAAGTTAAAATATATACATACTTCACATATTACGTCATTTATACATTTTCTTACATATATTATTTTCATAAATACATAGTCTTTGCTTGCATGTTTCTTTTAGGTTTCTAATTTGAGTCATTTTGTTAAAACTTCTCTTTGCAATATTTTATGACAGTTAGTATCATGCAGTTTTTTTCAAAACTTTCATACTTATAAGCTATTAAATACTTACTATATATCATAAAAAGTGTTGGACGAAAATTTAATAGAACAATCAGTAAAATGCCATAGTTCATTTAATTTTCTTCAAAACTTTTAGGGAAACTTTTTATGAGGAAAAAATATATTATTTCTCACTTTTAAACTTCAAGTTTCAATTTTCTTATAGTGAAATTAAAGTTTTGGAGAAATCATGATTTCAAACTCCTAAAGTTCTATTTTATTCACCTGGCTTTTACATATATATATATATATATATATATATATATATATATATATATATATATATATATATATATATATATATATATATATATATATATATATATATATATATATATATATATATATATATATATATATATATATATATATATATATATATATATAAAATATATATATATATATATATATATATATATATATATATAAGATATATAGGTATATATATAAATATATAATTTTTATAAATATATAAGTTGATATTTTTTGCAAGAAAAAGTAAGATGTATATTGTTGTAATAGAAATATAAATTCACATCTTTCCTATTTAGCATACGAGACCAACTATATACCTTCTATACGAGACCAACTATATACCTTCTATACGAGACCAACTATATACCTTCTATACGAGACCAACTATATACCTTCTATACGAGACCAACTATATACCTTCTACACGAGACCAACTATATACCATATACCTTCCGCCATTAGAATTTTAATGGATAGTTTTCCAAATTTGGTGCCATTTGCCTCCATTTGCAATATATTTTTTAATAAGTTTTAGAAAATTTAAAATGATTTTTCTTTTTAAAATACTTTTTAACTGACAGATAAACAGTAAAATTGAAAAACATCGGTAAATAAAAGGAAAACGTGCTTTCCTTTTATTTAGAAATGAATTTAGAGGAAACAAAAATACAGCTGTCCAACAGAATTATTTCTCAAAATCGAAAATTTTTAATTTGACATATTTTGATGTAGAGATATATACTCTAAATTGTACTATAAAAAGGTTTTAATAGTTTTCTGTTAAAAATATAATGATTTTAATTAATTAAAATCATTTGTCTAGACATAGTTGTCATGTCTGTAACCATATATTATTTGCAACATTTTAAGAAACAAATTTGAAATTTGGGAATGACAACGCTTGTATACCAGTGAAATATAGAATATGAAAGAAATGTAAGTGACTATCTTGATTTCTTAATGTTTCGTTAAAGAAGCAGATAGATTTTTTTGTGGTAAGTAATTTTATTGCATATCATATCTGTTTCCATAATCATTAGTATAAAATAAATATATTTATTTACATTTTAGACTGATTAATTTAGAATTTAAATATTTTGTTCTGAATTAAAGTGCATTTTGAAATTTTCGAGAAATTATTTACAATTTTGCTTTTTTTTCTTTGAAATATCTTGTGTGTTACTTGACTTTTGTTACTATATTAAGGAAAGAAACTTTATTCTTGTGGAATTGGAGGGGAAAAAGTGTGAATAAAATATATCGTTTAAGAAATAATAAATATTCAAGATAATCTTTTTACAGAGTAAAATACCTGAAAAAAAGTTAGAAATAATAAACTTCCTAGCGATGGCAATTAAGAGTATAATATTGAAAAGGAAGATATAGTAAAATTGCCAACTCTAAATACAACAGGATGCTCAACTCGACCTTTACAACTTAGGCAAAGACATACGACATTTTGGGCAAAAAGGATAGGATTATATGCCCTGGTTAAAGGTAAGACATTTTAAATGCCCACTGGCTAGTCGTGAAAGACGAGTATTTATTTTTCTGCTGCGTGGAAGAACCTGCAATTGTCCCAGCTAACCAGCCCTATACCAATCGTGAGTGGGGGACTCCAGACATATTCTTCTATAGATGTTTTTTGTATGAGAGAATAGTTCGTGGTAGGTAAATTCATCAGATGCAGATGCTGGCAGGCTGTAACCGTCCGTGGCAAAATATTCTGCCACCTCGTGACTAAAAAGATCTACACGTGATGGAAGCATTGGAAATGAATATCATGATCAATTGAGATACGCTTATTCTTGTTAAGAATAGATACACTTGTCTTATCACCAATATAGATCCAATAATTAAGATGTTCCATTGAGCTTCTGCCATCAGTCAGAATCCAGAGATTTTCTTAACCTTTTTCCTTCAGAATGGCTTCAAGTCCCGCATCCACAATTACTAATTCGCTTCTAAATACGGAAAAGAAACTTTATGTAAATAGCAAATAACGCATTCAAATTTACAATTTATTCAGTTTCAATTGCCAGAATCGCTATTTTAATGATTGCTCATTGAAATTGAACCTATTTAGTGAGAATTTTTTACCACACAAGTTCTTTCGATCGATTTGGCATCTATAGTTAAATAAACTCCAACATTTATCAAAAATATTATTTGAAATATTGTAAAATTATATACCTTGAAGGCGCAACATTTTATTTTAGTTTCCTAACTATTCTAACATCATTTTTGCTTTAATAGTTAATTTTCATTTTTGTAATGACAATTAATTTTGAAACCTCCGTACCCAATATTTAAATGAATCGCTTCAAGCAACTTCACAAAAGCTATCTGCGATATTTGAAAAGATAATCATATTATTTTTATTTTTATATTCATTCATTTGATTTTTATATTTGATGCAAATTGCTGTTTAACTCAAATTATTATTTTCTTTCTAAATTTGATGATAGCTAAGATGGAATTCGAAACTAAATATCATATAATTAGAGTGGTATCAAGAATATTCCAACATCAAAAATAAGAGTATAAAGTAACAATAATTTTTCAGAAATTTAATTTATGGAGATAAAACACAAATTTAACATTTATATACATACATTACAGACATAAAAAAAAACTAAATTCATCTCAATACTTTTACTTCAAATATAACTTGCATTTCAGTTAGATGTTAATCTTTACTAAGATTATTCCCCTTTAATGTATTTTTGAATCGTAAACAATAAGATTATTTTTATCAAATGGTTATACGAGTATTAATACGACAAACAAGCGAAATGGTTTCAAAAATGAATAGTTTCATTAGTAATGATAAATTGTAAATAATTTATTCAAATGCATATATATCAAGATAAAATTACTCAATCTGTAATGAATAATGATATGTTAAGGCGCTTAATAGGGATAGCTTCAATATTAATATTACCGTAATATTTTTGCATTCAACTACGCATAGCATTGATATTCCCTGTATATTCCATTGTATTCACTTGTATCAGAATAATATTAGAAACATTACGAGCAATTGTTTTTACAAACACATATAAAACATAAAAATGAAATATATAAAATTGTATGCAAAAAAAATCCCAGATTTAATTGGTAGAGTTTGTAAATGTGATATATGAAGAGAAGGATAAAATATAATAAAAGTTGATTATGAAAGAGAGAGAACACGAATTTTATATTTGTTTAGATTTCTCAACAAATATTATATAAACAATTATTTTTTACCATATGCAAACATTTTAATGATATTTCTATGGATGTAAACATTTTTCGCATGGAAGTTAAGTTTAATTTAAAAATTTTAAGAAAGAGAAATAACAGAAAACAAATATTCATTAAAAATTCAGATTTTGTTGATCCAGAATAAATTTCTTTCTTTATTCTTTTATCCTCAAAAAGTTAGACACAGTGCCTTTAAAAAATTTATAAAAATGTATTTAATGCTAGTGTTATCATTTTAACATCATTGTTTTGAAGACTAGAATAAGTGCTTTAAATATGGATTAGTTTTTTCATCTGAGTAATGTCAGTCATATTATTCATTAGTTATTATATATTTTTCTAAATTTCTATAATCTTCCTAAGAAAATAAAATCTTAACATTATTCCATAAAGCTGCATTTACTTTGTAAATATAAATTTAATTTTATTCAAAAAGTACATTTTATTCTACTGTAAATTTTTAAGAATACTTTAAGTATACTCCAAGACTTTAAGTATACTTTGTTTGCATACATAATATTTTATATGATTAATTCATATGATTGATAATTAATGACAAAGTCAGTGATTAATAATTCTTATATATTTATTGGGATATCTATTCGAAATAAAATATTTTCTAAGTTAGGTTGGATATTTTCAGGTGATCTCTTTTAATATATCATTTTAAAATACATAATTTAAATAAAGACGAAATACATATTTAAATATTGATATTAGTTTGATTTGATTTCTTTGCAAAGATGATAGTTAAATTTTGCCTACTTCAAATAACTGATTGAATAATATAAATATTAACGGCATCAAAATAATCAGTATTCATATATTTGACATCAAATGTTGTTAAATTCTGTTTTTATAATCTCAATAAAAAAATGTTTTTTTTTGGAAAATTTTGAGAAATGTGAGAAAATTTAATAAAAAATTAAAGCTATCTTTATATTATATCGCACAAATATAAAAGAAATATTACAGATTTATCTCCTGCTCTAAAATCATTTAAAAAATAAAAATAGTGCCTTCGAAATATGTTTAAGAAATAAATAAAATAAAAAAAATTTTTCTTAATTAAAATTATCACGTCTAAATTAACTTATATATCAAGAAAACTAGAAATCCTTTTTTTGTCATTCAGTACAAAACATTCTAAAAAAATATCTATGATCAATACATTACATAATTTAATAGGGTAATGTTAGCTTAAATTTTATTTTTCCAGTTGTCTTATTTAAAATATAATTTTAACACGATTTGCTTGTTTCTGAAAATGGCGTAAGTAGTAAATATTTGAAATTTACATCTTTTTGCATTTCTTTAAATCTTTTGAGTCATATAAAAAATCAGCTAAATTGAAAAAAATGTGAAATAAAATTCGTAACTTCTGTCATTAAATTCTCCATGTAAAATAATTTTAAATTAATATAATTATGCTAGAAAAATATAAAACAACTTCAAAGTAAATAAATAAGTCAGAATCGTAATATAATACAGTTAAATATTTTTGCATCGATATTTTTATTAATATAATATACATGGTTTTTATAACACGATCAAAATTTCTTCTAAGGTTTATAAAACTTAAGAATTGTTTAAAATTTTTTAGTATCTGATTTAGGATATTTTCACTATCCTATTCTACCATAATTAGAATTAATATTTTATTTAGTTAATTTCATTTAGTGAAATAGCATAATTTCCAAGAAGTATTTTGGGTTAATATGCTTCATTATTGTTTTGCCTAAATTCATATTTCAATCTAACATAATTTTGTTACTCAATATATAAAGTTAAGCCATATATCTATACTTTATCATTTTTATACAAATATTTAGAATCTTCATGAATATTTTATAATTTTTATGCGTTTTTGGAATAGTTAATAAATGTTTATTACATAAAATTCTTGGAGAAGTAACAATATAAGGAATTTACTTTTAAAGTAAAATTATTTCAAGAGAAAAACAGCTGATTCTTAAATAAATTATTTAAGCGCAAATTGTGCTCTCATTTTTATTATATTTTTCTTTCTTTATCTGAATTACTTAAAATAAATGGACTATTTAACTAAAATTATATTTTGATTTATTTTAAGAAACCACACTGTGTTATTTTCTGTTTGAAACATTTTAAGCTTCGTAATTTTTGAGCAATTTTTATATAAATACAAGTTTTTGACTATCGGATATTTTCTTTAAAACTGCAATTTAAAAAACATATTTATGTAATTATAGCAGGAAATTTAAATTAAATATTTAATTACAGAAATTTTAACTTATTTAGGTATGCCTTTATTTTCAATAAAGTAAATTATATGAATCAACTTGCACTCATTTCGATTTGTTAAACTTAAATAATTACCAAAAAAAATCAATCGCGTAATATATTGTTATCTTCGACATATTTCACTGAGCAATAGTTTTATAATATCAATATATATAAAAATAATTTAAATTTCGTTATACTGATAGAAACATTTGCAGTAAAAGTTTTTTTCCTCATTTATTTTACGGAAAATTTAACATACTTCTTAGCTGCATTTCACAAGATAGAAAACAAAATAGATATATCAATTTAATGTGGAGAATAAATTGCAATTTTCTGATACGTATCTTTATATATCGTCATTTGTCTTTCCAGACAAAATGAGCAAATCAAATTAAAATATTTCCTCCCGAGGGGAAAACATTCTCAAAATTTAGCTAATCAATATTATTTTTATTTAATATAAATGACATATTGTTAAATATTGTTATATTTTACATTGTTAAAATTTGGTTATTTTATACTTCTTAAAATATTTTAGTTAAAGACATTTTAACTTGCTGACAATTTATTTAAAAATATTCTTAACTTGACGTAAAAGATTTTCATGTGAACTATGTTGCAAATAACATGGTAAAATAAGCATATTACCTTAAAAATAATGTGATAGCTATGAAATGTACATGCTGAAAGTAAATGTATTTATAAAAGTTTTAAGAGATATTTCTAAAAATATATGAAGAGAAAAATTGTCTTTATTCTATTATTTTTTCAAATATTTTATGCTATTTAACCAAATCCTCTTTTCAGTGAACAGCTGTAATTAGGGTATATCTATTCAGCGTTACAAGAGGCAAAGATTACAGCATTTTATATAATAGGGCATTTACCTGGCATGCCATCTTCATTACGAAACCATACAGAAACACACAGAGAGGAAAAGGAGCATTCATTCCAGAACCTAAGGCCTACTGCTTCAAAGTTATGGACGCTAATCACTCTTAACAAACCTAAATAGACAAGTAATAAGAAGGTTCCAGTTAAAAAAAAATAAAGACAATTTTCGCGATTTCATATATACAGAGGGTATTAACGCATTTTTAGAACGATTTTGAGTCTGTTTAATTAATGTTAAAAATCTAAAGATTATTTTTTTAAATATTTGACCTGATAGCCTTTTTCCTGGACTAAAACTCTGCATTGTAATTTCCAAGATAGAAGAGCTTTTCGCAATATTTCTAGGGGTATTGCTTTCCATTCCTCTTCCACTACTTCCCAGAGTCCATCTATCGTGGTGGGTTTGCGTTTATAAAGAGCCTCTTTTAGCAGACCAAAAGCACAGTACTCCATAGGTAAAACGTCAAGAGACAGGATATCTTGAAAATGTATGCATGCAATACCTGTATTAGTCTCCATTTTTTCCAAGGAATTCAGTGGTAGTTTTCGAAGTATGATTTGCAACTCTATCTTGATGAAATTTCACTCTTTGAAAGTCATTAGGATAAAGAAGTGGAATTTCTTCTGTAAATTTTGGATGTAAAGCTTTCTCCTGATAGTTAAAAATGCACCAACCACAGGCAGGCCCGTCATCAAAAATGTCTATAAAATTACAGAAATAATAGAAATTGACCGGTATTTCTGTAGTCGTTACCCCGCAAAAGAGCTAAAGATTGACCATAAAACAGTCTTGAACCGTTTTCACGAAGTTGTATTCAAAAGGAAATTTATGTTTGAGATTCACACCAATTAACACCAAAAAAACATGATGTATTATATTTCCATCTGCGAAGGCTTGGCCAAATGGGATTATATCAACCCATTTCTTAATTGGATGATAACTGCAGATGAGTAAAGAGACGACTATACTGTGCAAAACAGAAAAAAACTGCTTAAAGACCGGAGAAGCAGCTCAAACGGTTTCCAAGCCAGGACTAACAGCCATGAAAGTTTTACTGTGTATTTTGTCGGACTGGAAAGGAAAAATTTATCATTAGTTACTCTTCCGGTTGGCAGGAACAGTTAACTCAGATCTCTACTTTTAACAACAAGACCGTTTGAGTATACAATTGACTAGAAGAATTGTCCAAAAGAAAGGTGTTGTGTCCCACCAAGATAACGCCAGGTCACACATGTTTATAATGATTCAACAGAAACTCTTGGTTGGGATATTGTAATTGGTAAGCTTGGTTTAGAAGTAAGAAAAGGGAGCTTGGTTGGGAAGCTGTACCCCCTTTTGCTCGCATCATAAAACTTCCTGGGGAATAAAAAATTGGGATCTAGAGAGTATTATGAAAATCAATTACTAGAGTTCCAATAATCGCCAATACGGACTAAGACTTCCATGAGAGAGTCATTATGAAGCTACCGTAAAAATGGCAACATATTATACAACAAACCGGAGCATAATTTACACACATTGAACAATCCGAAACATGTTAAATAGTCTTGAACTTTATGCAAAAATAATAGATTTCTTTTTCTCCAACCTATTAGCATAATATTGTTGTCCTTTTTTGTGATATAAATGATATTAGTAGTGCATGTTTTATTGTAAGACATTAAAAGCACAAAAACTTTTTTCACATATTAAACTTATTCAGATGCTACATAATATATTTCGAGTATTTAATGCATACAAATTAAAATAGACTCGTTTTTCTTTTAAAGAGCTGATTAAGTAAGTTGAGAAAGCCCACTTGAGAACTCCATATTTTAAAACAGTTTTGTAAAATTCGAAATTATACCATATATTGGAGCAGTTTCATGTGTTTTAATATTTTGGATACAGTTCGCAAAGTTAGAATAAATAATAAATATTTACTTTAAATACTATGAATTTTAAAAGTTATTCATTTTATTTATTACATATTATATGACGTCTTCATAAATTTTTTATTTCAAATAACATGAAATCTCTTTTATTTACTTCAAACATAAATGTCATAGTTGGGGCAATATCGAAAAATAATGAAGTCTCCGAGTTTCTTTATTCTCATAGCAATCGTAGCAGAAGAAACCCCTGTTGAAAAATGGCCAGAGGCTATTTTCCTTTGACATTTTGTTCACAGTTTATTGTAGCTTCGAACAACAACATAGAGCACAGTTTATTGAGCTGCAACAATAACGTTGTAGTTAACATTACTTATTACCATTTTACAGTGCAATTGCCACTAGCAAAATCAATATCTTAAAAAATTATTAATATATTATATTTCTATAGTCATCTACACTATTTTTGCAAACAAAGTTAAAATAATTTAGAAATGTGGAAGTAATTTTTCATTAACTTAACAAAAACATATTTATAAAGTAAGAGAAAAATGCAATTATATTTAAATTGATTGAAGTTTTATGTTGATAGTCAATTCTCTCATTCATTAAAAATTATTGCCTATATATAATATTCTATTTTAAAGGTATAAATTTAATAATAAGAATTGAAAATGAATTAAAACATATTATATGCATCAAATTACTTACTTAAAGTAATACATAAAATTATAAATGCTTAACAGTACATTAAACAATTTCAGAATATATTCGCTAATTTATTTTTTAATTATTTTCTTAAGACGTTTAATAAAATCTAAATCTAGTATTACAGATTTAAAATTAATAAGCTCTTAAGTTGGAATTAATATCTTAAAATTATGTACAGCAAAAAAATTTATAATTTTTCGTAAAAAATTTCAAAACAAAAAATGTTGTTTAAAAATACGTATATTTTAACATGCAATTATATTTATCAGGATAACACATAATAATATTTCAGGTAATTAGCATTGACATTAGTATATCTTCGATTATTATAATTTTTCTAACCAAATTTTAAAAAATTTTGTATTAAAACATTTTCTGCACATCATTATATAATTATTTTTAACCATGGTTGAAATTTACTATACAAACAATACTTAATAAGAACGTCAGTAGATTTCTTTAATATTTCAAGAATTTTAATGAATTACTTAATATATCCTAATAATATGTTAATAAATAAGAAGTCTTCTTTTATATTTCAGGAATATTGATTGGGTTAGCTTTAAAATGTATACAGAAGCTATACTATTTCTAGAAAAAATTGATCTTAAAACCAATATTGGAAAAATTTGATCCTTTCTTCCCAATAATGGTTTTATTTAAATTACTTAAGATTAATATTGGAAAGTTAGAAAATTTAAATTTGTATTTTCTTCTTGTGGCTTTTGATAACATAATAGATGTTTTATTCTACAAAAATATTTCAAATTAAACTATTGGTTCTCTGAGGTCAATATAGGTTCTATTATATATGAATACATAGATTATGAGAAAAAGAGTTTAGTTTTGAACTCTAGAAATGTGAAAAAATTGAATAGTAATTTTATTTTAAATCGAAGGGCTTGTGAGTTTCCATTTTTTAATATTATTTAAAAATATGCAAAGTTTAAAATCTATAGTTACCCATTTAAGCTTGAAATTAAAGCTTTTCATTAGAAATGTCACAAAAGATGTTAGATATTTTGAAAACATCATTTCATCCATAGTATATTAAGATTCTTGCCTTTAAAATTATTTCAGTAATCATTTTAGAGTTTCATCAATAATTCTTTAAAACTAGTTAGAATTATTGGGTTATTGTAAAACTTTAAGCATCTGCTTTACTAGCATAATAATATATATTCAAGTGTTTTATTTATACAAATTTTTTATTATCATAACCCAATCAAACTATTAATAGTTTGAACCTTTCTAATTCAAATGTGCTTAATCCTATAAATGTGAATTCAAAACTTATCATTGTGAAATGATATTTGAAAACATATTTTAAACTATAACATCAAATATATTTAGCTTAAAGGGATATGTTTAAAACATATTTCAATTAAATGTTTTGAATGCAATAATGAATTATTACTAAAAAAATAATTAAGGAACATTTATAAAAAAAATAATACATTTTTATTTATCTTTTCCTTCTAACTATTAAAAACAGTATTTAATTTTGAATTTTAAATAACAAACATATAAATTTTAATAAATAAACCTTAGATAATATTTATCCTGAATTTAGTCTAATAAATTTATTGGATTACAATCTAAAAATTAAAGTTTGCTTATAATGGAATAGGAATATAAATGAAAAGATTTTTTGTTGTTTGTTTCCAAAATATGGCTTAAAAATGATCTGAAGCAGAAAAAAAATAGAAAATATTAAGATACTAATACTTACATTTTTGAATACGTTTCTTTTAATACTGTAAATTATGAACATTACTTTACTTAAAAATGTATATTTATGTCATTTAATACATATGATCATTGGAAATAACCCCAATTGATATTTCCTAAACTTATGTGTCTTGCTTTGTCTCAATAATGTATTGAAAAGTTCTTTACTATCATTATTCCTTTTATTAAAAAATGCTTAGAATGTTAGAAAAGAAAATATAATAATTACGGTTATGAAAATTTATTTTTCAATCAATATTATTTGATTTTGATTAACAAATTGTGTTAATTTCTAATTTTTCAGTAAATAAATTTTTAGTTTGAGGAATTCCTTCTATTTTTTTCCAAAGAAGCGTCACAATTACAAAATTTTAGGATAAGAATTAAAAATATATATATATAAAAATAATATATATATATATATATATATATAAAATATTTGTCTCTTTATTTTTCCATTAATTTCTACCTCATGTCATATATTTAGGAAATCTAAAGTTGCTGCCTACGAACAGTTTTTAATATCATTCAGATTTGCATGATTTATTTAATTATTATAAATTCTTTTTCATTCGAAATATATAAATATTATTATATTTTTATAACTGTGTTCTACAAACTTCTGAAATTCTGAGATATCTATTGTTATATTACTGATTTATTCAAAACGTAATATTTTCTTGTAATATTGTTAATTATTTATCATATTTTATAATTACTAAAAATAATGTCACTATTTGTAGTTGAATATCTTCCTTACTTTGGCCATTATTCTGAGCTGTGACTCTTCACTTAAAAATAAACTTAAATCTTTTACATATATTCAAAGCTGTTTTACTTCAGTAAATTAATGTGTGTATAGTAGATTAATATAAGATAGTTTTTAAAAAAATAACATCTTATTTTACCCAAAATAAACTGGTCAATAAGAAAATATAATACATTACACATAAAATTTTAGATTTTATGAATCTGAGAAACAGATTATACAGACAGTTAATTATGAAATTTAAGATCTTGAATCTCAAAAATATTTGCAGGAGTTTTTTTTTTTCCTGATCAAATTGGAATTGAATAGATCGTAGCCAATTTGTACTTGTGTACGAAATAAAGTGGTAAATCAGAACGTGGTAAACTTATAGATGATTTTGAATTTTTATAAAAAATAACTGGTTGCACATCATTTTTGAAATTGTTGTTAACTTGCTAGAATATTTGTATATGTTTTAAGCCTTAATTTATATTTGTTGTTGTCTTATGAATTGCGTAATAAATAAAATTGATTTAAGTTTGTTACTTTAAATTTAGTAGTATTAACCAGTCAGTTATTTATAATTTAATGTACAATATTAAAGTATTTATATATTATTTCAATCAGTTAAAAAACTCCATGAATAAACTTCAAAAACTCCATGAATAAAAAATCAGCGTCTTTTAATAATAGTTATAATAAAATACCCATTATTTTATCTATGCCAAGAAATTATAAATAGCAAAAAGAAAACTTCAATATTCAAGATTTTGTTTATGCCCCTAGAAGTTTTACATAAATTAAAAAATGCATTTGTAAAATAGTAACTTTTTGTAACAAACTTTTTGCTAATAAGCAAAAACACAATCCATCTTACTTTAAAGTTATTTATATATAGTTTCGAAATATAGAATAAAATAGGTGTTATGCTTTTACTTTGCTTTCTTTTTAGTGCTATTAGAGCTAGGAATATTTTGATGGATAGAGAATATTAAACAATACTATGTAAAATCTGAGTACTTTAAAAGTATATATTTAATTTTTACAAAATTATTCATGACAGAAATTAGAAGTTTTGAACACATTAGAAATAATACTAGGTTTGTATTTTATTTCTTATTATATTAATCCATTCAAATTTGTATCCATGTTTATGTTAAATTTATGAAATTTTAATTTAAAATATGTTAAGTAAAGTCAAATTCTAAAATAAATAACCATCTAAGTGCAATACTAACTATTAATTTTTCTCCTCAATCAATTTCCCATGGAAGCAAAATAGAAATATTTTAAGAATTCAAAAAATTTCTGATTCTAAACAATTCTGCTTAAAATTTATGAATCAAGTACACAAGTAGATAAGTGTTGCCATTTCCTTCACGGTATTATGAATCTGTGCAGCAGATAATGCTGCTCCTTATACCGATAATAAATTTACCTTGGTTGACTGCGTAGATTTATTGTGGAGAATTTAGAAGTACTTATATAAATTTAAGCGTTGAAGTTTGGCTGAGAAGATGATACTAGATTAAGAGGATATTTTTCAAAGAAGTATAATATCTATAATTGATTATTTGATGACAAACTATAATTGGTTATTTGATGACAAATAGGTAAGTAATATATAATCCTAAAAATTCTGTATAGTTTTAGATCAGAAATTCATATCTTATGCACATCATAATATCATGCCAAATAAAAAAAGATTAAAATAGTAAACATACATTTTTATGTGTGTATAATTTATTGTTATTTAATATTAATGTTATTACTAATTTAATAGTAAAATTTCAGAAAAAATATGCAATGAGATAATTACACTATGTATATAATTTAAGATATAGTATCGTTGAATTTCATAATACATATATAAAAATTATTTGGTTTCTCTTCATTCAACTTATTAACTTGTTTATTAGAATTTATTGTAAAATGATATTCATATAATTTGTTAATTCTAACATACTTTATTTCGAAGACTCTTGTCAAATTTGATAATTTTGACAAGAAATCATACTTTAGAAATTACTTTACGATTGATAGAATAACTTTGATAGTAACTTTTTAGATCTGGTAAAAATATGCATATTATTATTTATTATGGTAATAATCGTAATTAGTAATCTTATTAGATAGAAAACAGATCTCTGAATTGATCACATATTTTGGGCAGTCAGAAGAAATTATAGAATTCAGATAACAGGAACTATAAAAGTAAAGTACGTTGAAAGTTGTTGTAATATATTTATTTTAAAATTTTTGTATCAAATGTGGGAATATCAATTTCAAGTAAATCAAACAATTTTAAGGTTATTAAATATTTCTAAATTTTAATATAACTTATAAAATTTTTGGAAAGTATACAGGACCTAGAAATATTGTAAGAAGGTAATTAACAAACAAATTAAAATTAGCTATATAAAAACAAATTAAGGGTAACATTCTAAGTATTGCTTTATCTAATCCATTTTATTAGATTTCATTTTAAAAGCATTAACAATGAAAAAATTCCTTGAAGAACATTAGTAAAAGAACATTTATTTTCGTGTTAAAGGATTAATTATTTATCTGAATGTTGTTAATTAATTAAATTGTACTTAAAAATAATGTACAAAATAAAGCTTCAAATAGGGTTCATTATTTTAATAACTACCATAGTTCTTTTTTTATTACAGTAATTAACTAAAACTATTAATTTAAACTTAACTTTTATAATAATTTTTTATAAGCAATTGTATGAAAAAAATAAAAAAAACAAACATCGCGTATGTTTATGAATATTATTAAAAAGCAACTTCAGAGAATTTTTTTAGTTGAATCCATAATTCCTATTTATTTTTTATAAAGTATTTTTTTCATAAATGGGAGTAAATTATTAGAATTGCATATATATATCAAAATCAATCAATTTACGTGAATAACTTCAATAACTAAAGGTACAAAAGCTCGAATAATTTATGTAATAAATGTAAATAAGTAGCAAATATTGGAAAGTATTTTACAAATTTTCTTCTAAATTACATTGACACTAATTCTTTACACAAGAATAATAAGCATTCATGGAAATAAAATATACTCCAACTTTTCCTGATAATAAATTATTTATAAGGAAGCGCATTTAGGTGAAGATAAATGTTTCAAAAGTGCTAACGGCTTCCAATTTACCCAATGTAGATTTTTTTTTATTTTCATTTGAGAATGTTGATAGGACAAAGAAGTAAACTTTTCAATATTTTACTTCTCTGAACCAGAAATGTAATTTGCAACACTTATTTGTTGGAGGTAATGAACGAATACTTTGAGTTTAAAAATTAGTTTAAAGCAGATGCAGTTTAAAACATGTTTCATCAAATAAATATTTCATCCATCCCTTAACTTCATTAATGGGAGACTCGAAATTAATTTACCTATATCACGTGGACTGATTCGTTATAAAACTGGTAATGATGTGTTAATTAAAAATAAGAAATAATACATTTTTTATGACTATAATGAAATAACAAAAACAGGAAGTTAAAATAAAGACATAAATTTTATAAACCGTCCACAAAATTTCACTTTTTTAAACATAAATATTCTTTATCATACTAAATATATGGAAATAAAATAAATTTGTTAAATATAAGGATTAATATTACTAACGGAACTACTTTATTTGCTTTGCTGGGAATTTTTAATGGAAATTTTCTCAACGAATATTGTCTCAATAAATTTCAAAAATCTGTGTGCTAATTGGCAAGAATAAAGTAAAAATAAAAGGGCAATCTAAAAAATATTTTAGAAAAGCAGTGCTATTTGTAAGAACAATTTTTTTCTATTGTATATTCATCAAATTCTTCGTAGACTAAAACTATTAGATTTAAACCTCTTAAAGTTAAAAAAGAATAGAATTTTAATATATTTTAAAAATTATTCTTTTTTAAATAAATTAACTATTTTATATATTCCAAATCTCTAAAAGGTACAAAATAGTTAGGAAATTTAAATGGTTCTAAGCATCATAAAATAGTTACTCATATATACTCAGAATCATTTAATAAACGGCAATAGGAATATGTAGAACAAATTACGCAATTCTATAAAAATATCACTAATATCAATTGTGAAAGGGAGGGGAAATATCATAAATCTAGAACTTCAAACTATGCTGGATGATTCTTGAATGATTCATGAATCGTTACAAAACATATCATCAGTCATTTTATTGAACTCAATTCAACAAAGAACTTAAATATTTTATTCAAAGGGGAATGTATGAGTTCCCTACAACTATGAATGATCTTGATCTTTGTCATTTGATGTTTATGAACTTTTAACAAATTTTGCAAATCAATATATAAGCTCTGAAGTAATTTCAGTTTCTTATCAATAATTCCCTTTGTAGTCTCCTTTTGTATGAGGACGTTGATTATCATCAAGATGTATTATAATATTCGAAGTATGAATGCGTTCATTTTCACATTTATACTTCCTCAAAGAATCACTAAAAAAAGGAATTTTTCTATATGTCAGAAATTGCTGTTATCATTTATATTAGTATGGAAATGAATGAATAATGAAGGCAAAACATCAGTTATATTTCATTATCAGGTATTTCATTAAAAAGACATACACACATACACACAACTTTTCAATAGCCTAATTGTTCAATATATTTCTTAAATATAATAAAGCATTAATGAGACTGATTTTTTTCAGTAATCTATCTTTATATGTAAAATCTGAAAATAAAATATTATACTGTTTTATGCATATTAAAATATTGTATAGATTATTTACATATCTATATCCTTGCGATTAAAACTATTTTGAAAATATTATTTTTAATTGCAAATATCTAGGTATTCTTGCCAATTAGCACACAGATTTTTGAAATTTATTGAGACAATATTCGTTGAGAAAATTTCCATTAAAAATTTTATGTGCCGGCTTTTTCAATATTAGGACCTCTCCTCGATTATTCATTGTTTTAAAATTTAGTTACTCTTTCTTTCTTATATCATATAGCAGTATCACTTTGAAATTTGAAAGGGCTAATTCTAAAGCAAATATAAAGAAGAATACATATTTTCTTGTATTTTAAAATTTTATTTAAATCTACATAAGTATTTATAACTAATTACATTTTTTAATTTAATAACTTTTTTATTTAATTTAATTTTATTATCAATTTATTAATAATTAATTTATAATTGTAAATAGAAACTAACTTTGAAATATATTAAACATTTCAAATACATTTCATGTAACTTTCTTTATTTAATGTCTTTTCGAAATTATAAGCTTTTGAAATTTTGGTATAATGTTTACTTCATGATTTCTTAAAATCTTAATTTGTCTCATATTTCAGGCAGTATATTTAAACTTGAAAAAGCAATTAAAGGAATTACAGAAAGATTCAATTGAGTAAAGTATTCAAGAAATTTCTATAAAAATTTGTTGTTTTTTATAAGACCTTTATATTTAAGGCATTTAATTCCTTTAGTCTTACAGAGTTTAAATGGTTGCAGTTAAATATGACTTAAAAATAAATTTTGCATATTTTAATGAAACCTTTATGTAGAAGATAACATGAAATTAACCTAATAATAAAGAATTGTTTGCATTGTTTAATTCACACAATGCCATGGATCATGCCATTGTGTGAATTAAACAAATATCTTTAGAAATTACTTAAGTAGACTCTGAGCGTGAGGTATTTTCGAACCTAATACAAAATTATTGTATTAACCACAATTATTGAAACGAAAAATTATTTAATATATATAATATATTTGTTGCATACCATAATAATGTAAATAATATTTAACAATGAGAAACCATAAAGTTTTGTGGAAAAAATGTTACAAATATTTATTTAATATTTTAATAAGAAAGTTCCTTTACAGAATTAAATATTGGAGTTAAATAAGATATGAAATAAATTTTGCATATTTTAATGAAACCTTTATGTATAAAATAACGTGAGATTAACCTAATAATAAAGAAAAAGAATATTTTTAAAAGATTTCTATTTATAAAATGGTACATCTTTATCTGTGAGAAATGTTAAAACATAATGAGATATTATGAAAACTTCTCTCTGAATGCCGCATATATTGAGAACATAAAAGCCATGGATCATGCCATTGTGTGAATTAAACAAACATCTTTAGAAATTACTTAAGTAGACTCTGAGCGTGAGGTATTTTCAAAACTAATACAAAATTATTGTATTAACCACAATTATTGAAACGAAAAATTATTTAATATATATAATATATTTGTTGCATGCCATAATAATGAAAATAACATTTAACAATGAGAAACCATAATTTTTTGTGGAAAAAATGTTACCAATATTTATTTTATATTTTAATTAGAAAGCTCAATTAAATTAGTTTTCTAAGAAAGCACCAAATACTGATTTTCAATAGTCCCAAGTGCATAAGAGACTTCAATGCTATTTATATCCTATAGTTCTATCTAATTTGTTACGTGATATTTCTTAGCGAAATTTGAATTATTACGATAGCTTATTGTTTTTATTACAATATATTACAGAGTTTTAAAAATGTGTTTATGTAATATTTATATATTACATAAACACATTTTTAAAACAATTTTGATAACGAATTTAAGGAAAGTTAATGCTTTAGAATAAACATTTTTGGCAACAGCTTATTATTTGAAATAGAAATATCATCTTCTACTTTAAATTTATTCTTCTTTCAAAATGTCACACATAAACATGCTGTGAACTGAAGGATATGTTTTTGCGCTTTCCGAAAATAAACGTTCTTATTCCAGAATTCAAAACTTTTCTGAAATGCATGGTATTAAAATTTCTAAATGCAAAATAAGCAATATTATTAATCGGACAGGTAAAAACTGTAAATCATTATTTCTACATAGAAAGAAGACTCCAAACGAATATCTGCAAAAGGTGCGTACTGTTTCAAATGTTTCTAAAGTGAAATCGCTGGTAACAAGAGAAAATCTTCCAACACAGAAATAAATTGTAAAGTCCTTAGATACATCTTTAGCAACAATAAATAAAATAATAAACCAGTATTTACAACTTAAGAATGCTAAAAAACATAATGTTCACCAGCTTTTGCCGAGACATGTGCCTCAACGCAAAACATTTTGTAGAATCCTGTATGAAAACCACTTAGCAGGAGATAAATGGAAAAACATTGTGACCCTTGATAAAGCATGGGTTTACCTAAATGACTGTAACAAAATAAGGTCTTTTTCTATAGAAAAGGAAGAGAAAAAATGTACAAACCAGTTTAAATCAATGTAAAGATAATTCTCAGTAAGGGCTTTTTGATTGTCGCAGGTTTCTCCTACAATGGGAAATTAAAAATAAAAAGAGTGGAAAGAAATGTTAAAATCAACTCATCGTACTATCAGGAGAAGGTTTTACGCCCAATATTTACAAAACAAATACTACTTCTTTATCCGAATGACTTTCAAAGAGAGAAACTTCATCAAGACAAAGCTATAAGTTATACTTCCAAAACTACCACTGCATTCCTTGAAGAAATGATGACTAATACAGGTATTGCGTGTATACATTTTCAACATATCCCTGTGAAGTCTCTTGACATTTCACCTATTGACCATTGTGCTTTTGGCCTGTTAAAAAAGGCTCTTTCTAAAATGTTAAACGCAAACCCACCACGATAGATGGACTGTGGGAAGTAATGGAAGAGGAAAGGAAAGCAATACCCCAAGAAATATTGCGAAAAGCTCTTCTATATTGGAAATCACAATGCAGAGTTGTAGTCCAGGAAAAAGGATATCAGATCAAACATTTAAAAAATAATCTTTACATTTTAAATATTAGTAAAACGGCCGCGAAATCATTCTAAAAATATGTTAATACCCTCTGTAGTTCAATAAACAATGTTTTCTTTGCAGATTATTGTAGCATGCCTTGTTTAAAAAGCTTTAGATGACTAATTTATCTTTCGCAAAAATAATAATGTTTGGTTTAGTTTTTAATTCATGAAAAATATATTTAAACAAATCGTAATATTTTACTGATGTGTATTAAAACAAATTCTCGATGAAAAAACATTTTGTAATACAAATTTTATATTATAAAAATTAAATGAAAATACTTTATAAATATTCCAAATTTACTTTAAGTGTTTGATAACTCGAGTGCATCAGACGTTTTAATAATTTCTCCAAAAGTTTTCTGTAGCCATTTAACTTCAACTAAGATCAGTCTTCTTTATATTGCCATTTAATTATACAACGAAAGCTTTCCCGTAAAAAGAACCAAATAAATTCTGTTCACCCGAATTATTCATCGTCATGAGAATCGATATTCCAAATAAATTTCTAAATGAGAAACTTCGCACAAATTTATCTTCAATTTTCCAGTAGTTCAGTCTCCGGTATAATTTTACTAATTAACTAATTTTTTCCCTGTTAGCTTACTGCGCAAAATTGCTTTCTTATATGACTGATTAGAAATAAATTAAGTTAATTACTCCAAATGTTTGTTAAGCCAAGTTCTAATGGTAATGATGCAATATTTATTTAAAATTACAATTATGTTTCATCACAGTGTATTTATAAGAAATAAAAACTTTAAAGCAAATTTGCACTTACTCTTACATGTATCGTGTGCAAATTTTTCTATTAGTATTCTTATGTAAATTTTCTCTTCAATTTTATATAGTATAAAAATGTTAAAGTTGAAATTCAAACGTTTTTAAAAAATTTTAGATGGAACATAAGATTTTGATAGGTATATTTCTAACAAATTAATCTATTGCATTAATGTAGATGATGTGCTTTAGTGAAGAGAATAAAGTTGCACATTATATATTTTTGTACTACCATAGCTTCGTTTAACATGCGTGTGTGAATCAGTAATATACATTTTATATTTTAATTATTTTCAAATGGAGACGCCCTTTTAAAAGTGAATAATTACCAAGAAACAATATTATAAAAAATTTAAAACGTAAAAACTAAGTTGAATAATGAAACTAGTATATACTTTTTATTTTTCAGAAATCATGGAAAATTACGTACAAAATAAAAATAATAAAGAACACAAAAGATAATAAGAAATTTAAACTGAAAGAAAATAATTTTTGATAAAATTTACGATTAATAATTATTTATTTAAAATGTATTCATAAAGAAATTATTGTTATGTTTTCTTTTTGAAGAATTTCCACGAAGTATATCGTTTTATTATGACTAAAATTTTGTAAAATATATCTAAGTAATATGTTTTGATGCCAAAAATTTAATTAGAAAAATAAATTACACCCTATTCTTCCTTCTATTTAACATTCAAATTATTTGTAACTCAATGTATAGTTTTATGTTAATTTTTAAGTCATTATAATTTTTTGTGAAAACTAAGACTGCTTAAAATTAAAGCTGTGAAGAAATATAACACATTTTCTATTTCAAATAAACAGACAATCAAAACAATCTGCTTATATTTGTTACAAATATGTGATATAATTATACAAATATTTTTAAACTTTAAAAAATGCATGAAGAGTACCAGTCTTAATAGTAGCGTTGTTTTAATTTTCTTATTCTAAATTCTTATTTTTCAAGTTTTAAATATTATTATAAATTAAAAGTACTTGACTTCTATTTCCCTCTATAAGAATTCATTGTGTTTCTCCAATGATTGAATCGTTTTAATTCATTATAAACATATATTTATAAAGAAATAAAATTTTCTTTTTAAATGTTCACAGTTTTTTCAATGTTTATTATCTTTACTGAATACTGAATGATTTGAAATTATAGGAGAAATATCTTGAGATATATTATTTTCTTTATTTATTGCTAAATAAATGAAAAAAATCTTCGTGAAATATCTTAAAATATATTATGTTACGTTATTTAAATTATGTGCATGTGTGTTTTATGACTTAATAAATTGTAAGCAGAAAAAATTTTAACATTAGATAATTTTGCCTCATTAGGGTATAGTTAAAATTTGCCGTTAAGTACTGTCGAAGTATTCTTTGGAAGCGAATATTTTAGTTTCATATTTAATTCACGTAGAACAAATGAAAACTAATATTGTGTTTCAAGTGTTTGCAGTTAATTTTTTTCTTAATTATGTATGTAGGATTTCCCAGTTTTTCGTTCTTGTGACAAATGTATAATTATTTTCTAGATTCTAAATTAACTCTAGATAACAAATTCATAAGCAACAGCTCAAGCTGGTAGACTCTATCCACTGTATAATAATAAAAAACAAAGAACTGGTATTTATTCTGAAATATTTTACTTTTTAATTTATTGTGCTTTTTAGTTCATGAAAAACATTTTCACGGTAATTAGACAAAAGATAAAGTATGGATCCTCTACCTTAACCAATAAATCAGCTTGAATATTATTTAGAGAAATAGCAATAAGAGAAATATTCATACAGCGACAGAAAACGCAAACATTTAATGGCAAAATTTTGTTCTCAATATTTTGAGACAAACATAGTATTTTATTGATCGTTTACCTTGAGTATCGAAATGTCATCTAATACTAAAATTGTATGGCTTTTTATGCACTTAAAGCAGAAAACGAAAGAAAATGTTTTTCAAATCTAAGAAGAAAATGCACATCATGAATAGTGAATAAGATAGAGGTACATCACACAATTTCATAGAATCAATGATCAAATTTCAATTTGAATTACTATCTAATGCTGTTTGTTCCAATATCACGTTCCTAATAACTTCTATATATTTTCAGATATAAAAGTTATGTTTAAGTGAAGAAGATCTGGGAGTGATTATTATTGAAACTGCAGATTATCTTAAGTCAAAAATTAATTTCTTATGAATAGGAAATGAAATGATATGCATAAACTCTTTCCACAAATCTAATAACCAAAATAACTGATTCTTGTTCGTCATTTTAGGATAAAGAAAAAAAGAATGATACGATACTTTTTCTTTTATCTGTCCACAATATCGTAAAATATCCTATAAAAAGCCAAAACTACATGAGCAAATTAATATTTATCTATTTATTTTTTTCTTTCTCACGTTTACATACATTGTTACAATTCAGATAACAGCATTTTTATATTAATATGAGAAATATCATTAAATCTTCAAATAATGGTATTTTCCCATAACATTTTGAATTTTTAAATTAAAATATATTTTAAATTAAAATATATATATATATATATATATATATATATATATATATATATATATATATATGTATATATATATATATATATATATATATATATATATATATATATATATATATATATATATATATATACATTATTTAAAAGGGGTTATAAATATTTGACCAATTGGATTTCATTATTATTTCATTATCAATTATCATTTGTAATTATATTCTATTTTCTGTTGTTATTAACTGATAATTATATCATATTTTTGCTTAATATAATGTAAGTTTAAGCTGAGATAAAATAAAATTATTGGAAAGATGATTTAATTTGAAGACTTCCCAAATCTCTTGAATAGTGTAAGTTCACTTTTATTTGTTTGCTACAAAACAACAATTTATAATATTTAAAAATTGATATTTTA
Organism: Latrodectus elegans; assembly: GCA_030067965.1. NCBI lineage: Eukaryota > Metazoa > Arthropoda > Arachnida > Araneae > Theridiidae > Latrodectus > Latrodectus elegans. The sequence continues at coordinate 97,020,099 of CM057820.1, read as the reverse complement.
TTCCCCAAATACTAGATTAGTAAAATGCCCCCAAATATTATATTAGATTAGTACAATGCATTAATAAAATTCATTATAATAAAAGGCAAACTTTAAAAATTCGATAAATCACTTATAAATCTAAAATTTTGAATCTGGATTATACAGAAGTATATATATTATCTTTGAATGTGTGTGTGTGTGTGTGTGTGTGTGTGTGTGTGTGTGTGTGTGTGTGTGTGTGTGTGTGTGTGTGTGTGTGTGTGTGTGTGTGTGTGTGTGTGTGTGTGTGTGTGTCCTTGCAAATAAATATAAAGTTTCTTTTCGTTTTGTATACAAATACAGAATAAATGCATAAAATATGCACACGAGGAAACTGAAGTCATATAAATCAAAAAATTATAAAAATATTCTCTTTAAAAAAAAAACATCATACTTTAAAATATAAAGTTTAATTACATATGATATTTTCTTTATTCTATATTCATTTCTACACTTTTATTGCTCTATTTATGTACTTTTGTTATATTTTGTGAATCTATTTTTATTTATTTTATAAATTAATTATATGTAATTAAATATACTTTTGCAGTGTAAAGAATATGCCAAAATAATTTACTTTTTCAACTTATTGCTTCTTGAAGTGAAAATTTTTTATAGTAATTTTAATTATATTTCCCTTAATTTATAAGAAAATTTTTAATTCAATTACTATTATTAATTTTCAAAAATAGAAATATTTTCTTATTGAATTTTTTTGATTTCAAACTGAATCAAAATTAGAAATCAGTCTGGAAATATAATTAAATTTAAATATAGGTATGTATTTCTTGAATTATATAAACATCAATATATTTCTTCAAAAATTATATCTTTTTAAAACTTTTTTACTGTTATTTTCTGACTTTAACATCTTATGTTTTTATGCTTTTGATTTTTCAATAGAGCCAAAGCGGATCAATAATACGTTCTCAAGAGATTTTAAGATAAATATTAGGAAAATCGTCAGTGAAAAAGAAATACTCTAGGAGCTAAGAATTATTTCAATAAAGAAGTTGGAGATTTTTCTCTATTTCAAAAGCTACTTACTGATTAAGTCTTAAAATTCTCAAAACCATTTTTTTATGATATTTCACTTACTTATGATTCAAAATTGGATTATATTCGTATTACTTTCAAGGAAATTATAACAATAAAAGTTTCTTCAATGATTTATGTCGTGTTTTAGATGGATTTTTTTTTACCTTTTTTGATCAGAGTAAAAATAACATTTATTTATTAGAAGTATCTATTTATAGATGTAGTAAAACACGTTTTGACTAAATGCGTTATTAATTTAATATAAACTTAAAATAGTTATACTCACAATTTAAAACTAAAAGATTTTTCTTAAAAAACGGTTAAATAAATTATTTAAAATAAGAAGGAGTTCTAAATGACCATTTTTAATATCTTCAAGTCTTTTATAGGATAAACTAATTGGATAATAGCTTTTACAGCTGAGAAATGCTCACAACAATTTTCGGCTCTTAGGTTGTCCACTAGGCAGTGCTGAATAAGTATAATAAGGACAAAATGTGACCTTGTGATGTCTAAGAAAAACTATTTTCGAAGCTAAAGGCAGCCACTTGAATCTCAACCATTGTTAAAAAATAAGAGCTTGTTATTTCTTTTGACCTCTGTGCTCATGTCCGTTGTTGTACATGCATTAGTTTTTTGGGTTTCCACTTTTCAGACAGGTAAATACTATCAGTGAAAAGTCCTTACAAAAGACAAATTATTCGCTCTATACTGAAATGATTTGCAACACCATTATACAATTAGGCTATTAAAGAATTATAATAAAGTACACTGCTCTTCAGAGCCTATAGTTCGGGATTTGATTTCAGCATTCTTGAACAATAAGAGATGACTGTTGCAATTCTGTTTCTACATCTACGTCTTCCACTATAGTTTATCAGAGATTTTCTCTGTTTCCTATCTTGCATTAATGAATGTAGCTAATATCTGTTGAAAGCCATCCTTGAAAGTAATTTATTCTAGTGATGTTAAAAGACATCACAAAACTCTTTGAGCATTAGCCAGTCTATGGTCAGTGTAATTCTAAAATGCATAGAATAAGAAGTGTAATACTAAGTTTTTTAGAATAGTAAGCATGTAATAAGCATTTTAGAATTACACTAATTTACTTGAGAATGATGTTTTAAAGATAATTTCTAAGTCCGATATTTTCTGAGTAATTTTTTATACGAACTGTATATTTTACTACTGCTGATTTCTCCATAATATTGAGTTAAATATCAAATCTTTCATACATTTTTGCATACCACAACAAGTGTTTATTTTTCAGATTTATTTCTTATGCCGAGGTGGCTATCTTCCTAGTTTAGTAATTTCAGTGGTAAGTTTATTGATAAAAAAAAACTATTAAGAATCCTAAGTGGAGTCCATGACTCAAGTTTACAAAAGAAATTATTATTTTAACATTAAATTTTTTGAATCGTCTTCCAAACAATAAACAAAGCATCTATTGAATAATAAAAATAACTCATGGAAAAAGTAGTGTTTTTTAAAAAAAAAATAAGAGAAATTTCAGGTATATAATTCTCAAAATAACAAGTACTAACGAATGAAAAAGATAAAACTATGAAGCTGCTTTCCAATTTATTTTAATAACCAAATATATTTTGTATTTTTTTATTTATTTTTTGAAGACTGATAATAAAATCCTAAATGTTACATCAACTTAATCAGAACAATATTTTATCCTAGACATACACTGACCAATGAATAACTAAAAATGCTAAGAAAGTATTTTAATATTAGATAACTCTAAATTTGATGTCATTGTATATCTGCTTACAAGAATTTGCTGTCATTGTAAATCTTATATTAATTAATGATTATCAATAATTTATTTACATCCTGAAAGTATTTTATTTCTATTTTTTCTGATTTTTAATGCAATAACTTTTAATTTGGCATTATTTTATTGAACACTAGCTAGACTCAATCATTATGAATGGCAGGAAAAAAATATTAATAATGGAAAATTTCAGAATCAGTGCCAACTTAGGATTATCTTTAATTTTTATCATCGAATAAACCATGTCATCAAAATACAAACTTCAAGATAAAAATAATTTACTATAACAATGTAAGAATAATTAGTTTTTCGTAGTATTTACAAACTAAAAATATTTATGCCATAAAAGGTTGTTTTAATTTCTTTAAAGCATTCTATTTACTTGAAAACAATTTAAAATGCTTTCTTTCCTAAAATGCTTTCTTTAAGTTTATTTTACCCTAAAATTTATTTTATTTTAAATGCGAATTATTTTCTTAAGTCGACTTATTTTCATCTTGACAAAGGCTTAACAGAAAAAAAAACTATTTTTATGCATATATAGCTATAACCTCATAAATAAATTTTCAATTGGCATCGTTGATGTTTTATAAATCAACATTAAAGTTAAAAAAATTAAAATGCTTACACTCGAAAGCAGTGAGAAATTTATTGTGTATTGGATTTATTTCAATTATTTTTAATTTATTGGATTTAAACAAGAGTAGTAACAATGTTTATAAATTCGGAAGAAAATAATTGCTTTCAACCATGATAATAAATACATTTATTATATCAACTTACAGAAAGGAAAACTTTGAATTAAGAAGTTCAATCTCTAGAGGAAAGTGGATAATGTGTTTCTAAGTTTATAATGACTGCCTTTTGCCTTAGAAGAACACTATTATTAATCAGGATTCTTAGACGTAATACATAGTCTTTCTCTAATGCTTCTAAATTTTTAGTTCTGATAAATTTGATTTAGTTTTTCATTAATCTTCTCTTATTTTAAATTTTTTTTTCATAATTATCTTAGAAATTATATTAAGCAAATTTTAAAACCAAACCTATTTCAATTAATTTCATTTTCCACTTAATTGTCAAACAATACATTTTTGTCAAAATTACCAAAAGAAACATCATTTTATTTTGGTAATAAATGTCTCATTATTTTGTTTCTTATCTTAGTTAAAAGTGCTGAAACATTTAAAATCTCTTCTAATGTTTACATTATGAAGAGTAAAATTACTATTGTGCTTCTATTTTTTTCAATTTGCTTACAACTATTATCGCATCTCATTTGCAAACTATACACGATAAGTGAAATGATTTTTAAGGGATTTATTTTTTTTCAAAACAGAATATTTCTAAAATAAACAAATATTGTGTATCTGAAATACCAATATTTTCAATACGAATCATCATCCAATATTTCATAATTTAATTTTAAACTTCTTACTTTTTTTGAGAAATTTTGTGATTTAAAATATACGTCAAATGCAGAATAATACAGCACAGACTAATAGGAAAATGCTAAACTGCTAATTTGTTTTAATTAGTTCTGAATTCTTCAGAATATCAAGTGAAATTCCTGTCAGACAGAATAATTATTCTTTGTTTTACTACCTAGAACTCTACCATTGTTAAATGGTTAAAAATAGCTCTTAAAAATATTGGAGTGAATCCAATCTAAGTGGTTTGAAAACTTTTTTTCATGAAACTAAAAACTGAAAAAGGTTTATTTTAGATCTTAAGCGAGATAGATAAATCTGGCACTCAGTGAGTAATGAAATCAGTCAATTTTTTTTTCAGATCATATAAGTTTTTATGAAATGCTTCTGAGTGGATTTTATTCAAGTACTCATTCAAGTATTGATTTCAAGTATGCATTTTTGATACTTCAAATATTTAAAGTGATTAAATTCTAATGTCATATTTTATTCTGAATTATTTTGTATTCTTCACTCAACATAGAGATGAAGCTTTACTAATTTATAATCAGATACTTAAAAATTATGTTTTACAAACAATAAAGTATAAAATGAGAAAATTAAAAAGTATTGAAAATAAAAATAAAGTAAGAGAAATAATAATGAATATTAAAAGAGAGCATTAATCATAATTAAAAGTGAAATTATGCAATTTTAATGTCGTATTGTTGAAAAAAATTCATTTAGTGAATTTTAGTGGGAAACTGTGGTAGTAAATTTCAAATTTCTTTGACTAGGAAGAATATAGAAAATCTTTTAAGTATTTAAACTTTAGTTATTTAGATTACTCAAGTTACAGTTTGACATACTTATGTATTTTAAATAATTATTTAATTTTTATAATCACTAATGATTAAATTAAACTAAAATAAGGCTTATACTTAGTATTGAGGAAAAATATTACATAATAATATAACAGTAATACTTAATTTGTGAAATATATTTTTACTCTGCATCCCATATCACTGTTATAATTTTAACTTTTTTTCAAATATAAGCTTCATAAAAATGACTGTAATAGTTAAGTTAAGAAAACTTAAGTTTACTAAATATTTTACAATCAGAAGAAAATTAAAAATGCTAAATAATTGTGTATCATTATCTTGGAAGGTAATAAGACATAATATTATGCAAAGCATTTTACAATTTTATCTATAATTTCTCAAAAGAAAAATCTACAGCAGGAGGAACTAAAATTAACTACAATAAGTCAAGGAAATTTTTAACTCTTTCAGTTAAAATAAAAGGAATCATTTGTCATTTAATGAAATATGTAATTTTAAAACACTTATATAACTTTTAAAAAATTTTAATGTAATAAACTTCACAAGAAATCATGAAAATAATTAATTTTTTCTTAATTTGCTGCAAAGTCACAAGTTCTTTTTTCTATTAGCTAAAATTAAATTTAAGAAATTTGCAAAATAAATGCATTAAAATTTCAAATACAGTTTTAAAGCACTATATTTAAAACTGTATTTGATACGAAGTAAAATTTTATTTTAAGGCAAAATAATTATGATAGGTCTATGTTATCTGGAAAAGATATGAGCAAAACTTTAAAAAATGTGCAAAAAATAAACAAAAGGAAAAAAACAATCAAAACAAAGTAATGTGTAAATTTTTAGCAAGCGAATTGAAGTGAGTCTACAACACATTTTTAAAAAGAATTTTCCATAAAATAAAGAAGACTAATTTTATAAATACCATGAAAGTTTCTATACTTACTTAGTACTGAAATTTTAAAATGCTGTAATAATAGGAAGAAAACATCACGAAGCGTCTTCAGAAATACTTATAATTATGTAAGACACAAAGTCTGATATAAAATTCAAAATTGCATGACTTAAAAAAGTTATTCTCATGATGAAGTAAATATTCTTTAATAATCTCATTATAATTTGCATTTATAATTTTTCAAAAAGTAATTAATTGCAGCATTAATAAAATCATTTTAGGCATAATGATTTTTATCGTTAATTTAATAAAATGATTAAATGAATTCATTAATTTACTGACAATAATCAATTTTATGAATGCAACTATATAATTTCGACCAGTTTATATATTATATTACATCCTTTAAATGTATAGCTAATTTCAATGGATCTATTTTCTATTTACCTGCTCTTTTATCCGCTTTAATTATATATGCATTGTTTTATTAATTTAACAATAATGTTTTTCCAAAAAATTTACTTCAATCTGTAACATTTAATTCAATTATTTGTCAATTTACTCTTTGTGCTTTCATCTACAAATTTCCAGACAATCAGTATTTACATTGTAAGCTGTTTTCTTCTTATTAATTTTGATTCTTTATAGTTATATAATGTAAATACTTCAGTTATGTAATGTAAATCAGAATACATGTTTTTGTTAAATATTTTGGTGCAGTACTTCTTTTAACCTATTTCTATTGAGCCACGTTCTGCATACATATGCAATTATTTGCTTCAATATTGTCTTTACGTTTTAAATTAGTGACATATATGTACATATACATATATATATATATATATATTATATAATATATATATATATATATATATATATGTTTATATATATATATATATATATATATATATATATATATATATATATATATATATATATATATATATATATATATATATATGTACATATACATATATATATATATATATATTATATAATATATATATATATATATATATATATGTTTATATATAGTTTTGCTTGCAAATTTCCTTTACTTGCTCTTTAAACTATATATATATAGTTTAAAGTGTAAGTAAAGAAAACTTGCAAAACAAATCTAATATGAAAATTAAAGCTTATTTAATGAATAACACATATAGTTGTGATACTTGTATCAAATATATTTAACAATAGTAGAAAATTTCTCATATTTCTTATAGTTCATCATTACTGTAGAAATAAATATATTATATGGCAAATATATTTGAGAATGTTAAAAATACATATAGTTAGAATTGTAGAATATCTAATGCAGGATATGAACCAAACCTACTTTAATTACTTTTAAACATTGTTTTTTTTGCAAATTTTGCAATAAGTAAAATAAGTTATTATAATAAAAACTCGTAAAAAAAAGTTTATCGCAACTAAATCATGCAATCCCTGCTTTCTTTTATATGAATGCATGCTTTATAGAAACATAAATGCAAATATGATAAAATAACAAAAATATATTCTTGTATTTAAGTTGATTTTCACATTGTTAAATTCAATAAAAAATAAGCTTAAGAATAATAAGTGACTGCAACAAAATAAATATCCCTTGTTTGCCAACAAATCCAAATAATGTTTCTTCTTTTCATCTTCTGAATAATTCCATATTTTAATACATACAATTTTCTCCGGGGACATAATTACAGTGTCAAAACAATGTATGTAATTCAGGCTTATAAAATATTACATATGCCGAAATTGCACACAAAAAAAAATATGCCATTATTTTTAAGTAGTTCAGCTATGATGACAAAGTATCCTTAATCATAAGAATTAATAAAGTGTCAACAAGAAAGCAAATTATTGGTTGCTTTCAACATTTTTTAAATGATAAAAAAACATTCATTCTCATCATCTATTTTATTTCCAAAGCTAAATATTACGAAAAAAACTTTATTTTGAATCATGCCATGAAAATTATTCAGAAAGTAATTTATTTCTCTTGAATACGTTGTATACTTCTTCGGTTTCTAAGCAATTAGAAATGAGAGAAAATAATAGATTGTAATAAATGAGTAATATATCTCAGCAAAAAATTTATAATATATCAATGATACAGATTTCTGAATTGTGGTTTTACATAAATTATGTATATATATAATTTCTAAACTTCAGTTAACAAATTATTTTTGAAAATTAAATCTGCTTTAAAGAAAATTGTTACATTCTTAAATAACATGTATGGCATATTAGATTAGAAAAATTAATTCAAGTGTTTCTATTCTTTATAAAGATTTCATTTATTGAAAAATATATATATTCAGTATATAAAATAGTTATTGTTCAATTAAAAGCAGAATACTTCTTGGTATATAAAAGACACATCATTTTTTCAATTATTTTATTCATTAATATGAATTAGCTAATTAAATGAAACTAATAAAAAAAATTATAACTCTTTTATTTAGGGTTTTTTTTCTATGAAAGACGTTTTGTGTGTTTTAAATTGCTTTCATTTATTTAGTAATGAACTATGCTAATGAAAAATATGGCACAGTTTTTATTTTAAAAAAAACCCTTCTTAATTTAAATATGCTTAATATAATGCATAAATTCATATTTAAAACAAAGAAAGCAAATAAAATTGGTTGTATATTTTTTAGATAAATAATTTGATCTTTCAAAAGAATTATGCATTATCAGTTAATCAGAAATTTCTAAAATATTATAAATTAATTGCTAGGCATCTTTCATGTAGCATGGAAATTAAATAAACAATCTTAGGGATTGAAAAATAATAGAAATGTCCTGTTTGAAACTCAAAAAAAAGAGAAATCTGAACTTGTTCTGGCATATTGAAACTAGAAAATATCACCGTTATTTTCAGAGAAATAACAGCTGAAAAATCATGTATGTGGGAAAAACTGTTTGTGTGAAAATATTTATCAATACAAGAGTTTGCAAAAAGTAATTCATAAAAAAATGGAGCATAAAATCCTGAAAACATTTTCCAATTTTTCTTGTATTTGAAGAAATATAACAAAAGAGAAAAGGACTTCGTTGTGAGTATTATAAAATAAACTAACAAAATAATTTGCGCTTATTATTTAAGTACCAAGAGTATTATATTAATATGAATTTTTTTTTAAGTAAAATAAGAACCATAAGGATTTATTCTCAATTTAAAAGGAATACCAATTTTAAAAAACTTAAATGTTATTGAGTATTAAAACCTGTAGGCAAACTAGTTGAGTACGTGTAAAGCACACACAAAACATTTTCAAATTATTATTAGAGAGAGATACTTGTATTGTATATAACTCATTCATTACTCAAAATAAAGATTTCAAACAAATTTTAATTGTTTTTTAACAACAAAGTTGTAAAAAGAGCAGATAATTTATTTTATATTACAAAACAACATATTAACTATCAAAAAACTTATTTAATATAAATTAAATATTTCGAATAATTATTTCATTGAAAATATATCATTCTAGGTGCAGTTAAATGTCAGCTACAGTTATAAAATTTTGATATTTTTCATAACTGTAGCGAAGCTTTTGTGATTAATTACATTTTTATTATATTTATAGTGAAATGAATTTTATTTACATCTAGCATGTGTTTAAGTAAGTGATTTATTTGATAAAAACACTTTATGTAAAAGCAAAAGAATAAAATGTTTTGTCAAAGACTTGAAATATTTTAATTTAAAATATTTTTCTTTAAAACTTTTATTTTTTATAGTTTTTAATTCTTGTTCTATTTATTACCAACATAGACAATGAAATATATTGCCGATATAGACATTTTTAATATTAACTAGTAACCATTTCCTTTGAATTTGCCTTTAGTTAAAATAGTAAATTTTTGCACAAATCAAACTTTGGTAAGAGTACAGAGGGTATTAACACATTTTTAGAACGATTTCGTGGCCCTTTTATTAATGTTTAAAATGTAAAGGTTATTTTTTTAAATGTTGGATCTGATAGCCTTTTTTTTGGACTATAAGTCCAAATGCATCGTGACTTCTATGATAGAAGAGTTTTTCGTAAAATTTCCAGAGGGCTATTGTTTTCCATTCCTCTTCCACTACTTTCCAGAGTCCATCTATCGTGGTGGGTTTGCGTTTAGAAAGAGCTCTTTTTAATAAACCAAAGGTACAATAATCTGTATGTGAAACGTTAGGGGATTTTGCAGGAATATGTTGAAAAGGTATACATGCAATACCTGTATTAGTCTTCATTTTTTCAAGGAATGCAGTGGTAGTTGTTGAAGCATGACTTTGTTTTGAGGAAGTTTCACTCTTTGAAAGTAATTGGTATAAAAAAGTGAAATTTTTTCTGTAAATATTGGACGTAATATCTACTCCTGACAGTATAAAGAGTTGATTTTAACATTTCTTTCTACTCTTCTTATTTTTAATTTCCATTGTTGGAGAAACCTGCGACAATCATAAACACCTGACTGAAACTTTCTTTACATTAACAAAGCCAGGTTTGTACATTTTTTCGCTTCTTTTTCTAAAGAAAATAAACTTTTTTTTGTTCCACTCACTTAGGTAAACCCATGCTTCTCTAAGGGTCACAATGTAATTCGATTTATCTCCTGATGAATGGTTTTTCACACAGAATTCTACAAAATGTTTTTCGTTGAGGCACATGTTTTGGCAAAAGCTGGTGAAGATTTTTTTTTTTTTTTTAGTATTTTTATATTGTAAACCTAGGATAATTATTTTACTTACTATTGCTAAAGATATATCTAAAGACTTTGAAGGCAATTGGTTTCTGTGTTGGCGGATTTTCTCTTGTTACCAGCGATTTCACTTTAGAAACATTTGAAACAGTACGTACCTATTTTTTGTATATTTGTTTAGAGTTTTCTTTCCATGTAGAAATAATGATTGACGGTTTTTCCTGTCCGATTAATAATGTTAATTATTTCGCACTTATAAATTTTAATACCATGCATTTCCCAATGTTTTTGAATTCTGAAATAAGAATATTTCTCTTCGGAAAGCACAAAAACATATCCTTGAATCCGCAGCTTGTTTACATGCCATAATTTGAAAGAAGAATAAATTTGAAAGTAACAGACGATATTTATCGTTTCAAATAATAAGCTGTTTCGAAAACTTTTCATTCTAAAACATTTACTTTTCTTTATCGAAATCGTTCCAAAAATGCGTTACTATCCTCTGTAAGTTCTTATTTCTCAAATGAATCTCAATAATTTCTTTTTGCATTAGCTCATAGTTAAACATCAAAAGTTCAGCAGATTTGTTATAAATTTACAGGGATTATGCTCTTCATATAAAATTTATATTTGATAAAATTACACTTGCATACAAAGAAAAAAAGTGAAATAAAGATTTTTGTAAAAAATGCCCTATTGTTTCCTATTTTATGTGCGACTTATTTTTAGGTAAGAATATCAATTTTTGAAAATATATACATACATTTCTTTCAAAGAAAAAAAACATTTGCACTCTTTCATAAAATGTTATAACAATAAATTTTAAAATATAAATCTAAGCAACCCTTACCGTTGAATGTTTTGTAATTAATATTTTAACCAAGTCAAGGTCAATTAAAAAATGACCTAGAAAATTTGCTAGTAAATATTCAGAAAAATCGCAGTCACAAAACAGCTAATGAATAAAGAGGTATTTTTTCAGAAGATACACAAATAAAATGTTATGGTATGAATTTGAAACGTATGAATGGGATAAATACTCAAAAAATGAATAAATTAAAATATTATCATGGGCTATTTAACTATGAAAATATTTTAATTCATTTTTTGATTGAAAAATAATACTGATTGAAATATATTCGAATCACGTTCACAGTTTTTTGGAAAATTCAAAAACTTGAAAACTGTTAATAGAATCAAAAATCCCATTACCGAAAGAACTGTCATAAGTGGAAAAGAATGAATATAGTTTTTTATCGGAATGACATTATTCCGTATCTGTAAAGGAAAGTTTCTAGGTAATGCGAATGCCTTAGTTCAAAAACTATGTTCAGAAGAATCCCGAAAAATCAATAAAACAGAGGAGAAATTTTATATCAAAGGAACCAAGGATATCGTATGGTGCGCCCGTATGGTACGCGTGACTTCAGATTCCCACGAAGATTGATTTCAAAATTCCCTCATATCTTAAAAAATTCCTAATATGTATACTAATAAATGATACTCTTTAGTAGTAAATCACATATCTAGACTTACTGTGGAATTGGCCTTAGCCTTGCCTTATTCCAATTCCATTCCATTCCATTTGCCTTAGCCTTGCCTTATTCCAATTCCATTCCATTCCATTTGCCTTAGCCTTGCCTTATTCCAATTCCATTCCATTCCATTTGCCTTAGCCTTGCCTTATTCCAATTCCATTTGCCTTAGCCTTGCCAATATCCGACAAGTAACTATAAATTATCTTGATCCATGTAATAATGTTAACATTCGGGAAATTCAGTAAAAGAATGCCAATATAAAACCGATAAGGGAACTTTTGGAAGAGGAAAACTTACTTGGCAAATATCACTCCCATAACAAAAAGATTTAGAGCCTTGGGGAAATTCCAACACATAAAAATGGAACAGTCTATAGTCGGTGGTAATCCGATAATGGCCTCTCTTTCCGATGACAACCTTTATTAACCCGATCTCAACTGTCAACCATGTTGGAGGAATTTCACAGTAATCTAAATGAACAGCACTTTTGAAAAATGGAGACTCTGAACTTGTAAAAGTGAGGTCCTTCTGTGACAAATGTAAAATTGAAATGGAGAAATGGTGTCATTCCCATACCAAATTGGCCTCAAGAAGGGATGAAGTTGATATCTCGAGTCAATGGATGATTATCAAAATATACTGTCAAAGCACCATTTGAAAAAATGAAATGCACCAATTGGATGACTTAGAACCTTTTCACCAACCGAAAAAGGCAACCAATACATCCTTACTGTCCAGAAATGAATAGAAGTGTACTCCATTCCTGAGTAGGAAGAAGAAGAACTATTGCAGAAAAACTAGTTGAGAATAATATTACATGATTTAGCATAATCCTTATTATACTTTCTGATCAAGGGACTAAACTCATTTCAGACTTTCATGGAGACTATGCGTACTGATAACATTGGACAAAATTCATACGACACCTCTACATTCCCAATCAGATAAAATGATTGAGAAGTTTAAATGAACGATAATAAACCACCTATTAATATCTGTATAATGCAACCAGTGAGATTGGTATTTGAAACTCCCTCTCTTTCTTCTGTTGTTGTTGTTTCTAATCTTTCAGAGGTCTATCTGTAGCTAGATCAGATCCATGACATCGTGAACCTAAGCTCAGTCAAGCACCAATAGAGGACAATATCCGAAAGAGAAAACCCCAAACAACAAAAAAACAGAATGTGATCGGGGGAACCAGGTTCAGGTTGCATTTTGAGCAAAATGAAGAATCTTCTACATTCGAATGTCATCCTTTTCAGATGCTCACTAATAAGTTTGGAGATGCCCATTTGTTCTCTTTCTTTTAACTTACCAAAGTTCAATTAACAAAAGTACATGTTTTACATCTTATCAAATACTATTTTGGAGAGAGCTAAAATTATCATGCTTGAAATCTCCTGTTTAGAAGAAAATCAGATGATTTTACCTCACCAATCCAATATACTAAAAACTTTCAATTTATTTCGATAATGTGCACTCTTTTCCAAAGAATAAATCAACGACATGACAAACCACGTAAAACATTTAGTGTACTAAATTTACTGAACGGAGGTAAAAAGAAAATAAGTTTAGCTTTGAAATTATAAACGTTGTAAAAAATCATCACCCATGTTACAAACGAGTTGCGAAAGACCCTGCATAGTTATTATTTAAACAACGAAATTGGATAAAGATTCAAAGAAAAATTTCTTTTAAGTCTAAATGCGTACATTGTGATGGATTGGTCATTTATCATAATGATAATTAATAAATTAGCCACTTCTTTTGCATTTTACTGCTCGAAACGAAGTCTTTTAGGAGAGGGCAATGATACAGAAAATGTAAATAGTGTAGATATTTGTGTGAATATTTTATATTTTCCTGTTTAATTACTTGTTTGAGTGTATTATTGTTGTTTTTTATGTGAAACTATAATCTAAACAACGCTGATACTCCAAAAATAGTAGCTTTCTAAACTTAGAAATAAATCTGTAAATTTTGAAATAGTTGGGCAACATTTGGTGACATTTTAGTGACAAAACATAAACCAACATTTTTGGTATTTCGAATCGATAGAACCAACAGAAACTGAGATACCACAGATTTGCTTTAAAAAAATTTTAAAAACCTTTCTGGAAAAAAATTTTCAGAACTACTGAAGAGGTATAAATACCAGTCTCACCAATGTGATAAGTCATTTAAAATTCAGCTGAAGCTTAGTTGATTAGTTAGACGCTTGTGTGTCTGACTTTGAAAGTTACTGTTTAGTTTCTGTACTATAATTAATTTTTATTTTTTTTATTTTTTATTTTTTTTAATTTATTTATTTATTTATTTTATTTTATTTATTTATTTATTTTTTTTAGTCTTTTTAACAATTTCAGCTTTGCTTAAAGCAATGCAAGCTTGTGCAATCTTTTGTGTATGTGGGAGTCGCAAATAAAAACTACTTGTTTCCTGAAGAAACATAATTTTTTTATTTCTGCGATTCATTGCAACAAAGAAAACTCGTAAAAAAATTATTACCAACATCCAGAACAAATAAAGCTAGCAAAAAGATTTATTCTAGACTAAAAAGTCTTTTGAAGGATATTAGTATCATAACGTTTTAAAATCATAAGTAAGATTCTCAATATAAATAAAAATATTTTATCAAGTTAATACTGGATTAGATGCGACTAAAGTCAGTAATAACAATGAATAAAAATTTGTATTTTTCGCATGATTTATATGATTTTAAATTTAAATGAAAATATATTTTCATAATTTTCTTTGATTTCAATTGAGAAATTGATGTGAGCTCATCATTATCACAGAATAAGCTCTTGAGAGAATGGAGAATTAAAAACAATATTGCTTAGCTTCGTCTAGAGTTCTGTGATTAGATTTAATTCATCAAAAAATGCATTATGCATAATACCCATGATTCAAAAAAAAAAAGGATTTGGATAAAATTTTATGTTCTCTCTTTTTCTATTTTTGATAAAAATGTCAAATTAATTTTACAAATAGAAGGTGAATTTCAAATGAAATTATTTAAGCACCTTAATATAAGTATAGTATCTTAATCAGAAATACTATAAGAAAATTGCTTAAACGGTGCGATTTTTTAGAATTCAAAATAAATTTAATTTTCATTTAATTTCTTTAATTTACTTAAACTTCGCAAAATATCTAAAAATCATTTAATTAAAATTTCATCTGATTTTAAATATATTATTAAAACTTAAATTGATTAAAAGTGATTTTATTAAATAAAATGTTAATATATTTCTTAAATAGTTGCGAGAAATATTGTTATATTATTCTCTTAATATAACTAATTTCAAATTATTCTACTGCATTTATTGATAAAAAAATTTGTAAACTATTTTAAATTTACTAACTATGAATATTTCAATAAAAAATGAATAAAAGTAAAATTAATGAAAATACATAGTAAATTTTTAAAAATCTGAATTATAAAATTTCCTAATTACTAATAATTTATTTTACTATTTAATTATACTTTTTTTAAACTATCAGACTTCACTTTCAGAAATTGATATTCTTGTGAATTTTATTCGTCTAAAATATGTTTTTTCTTAAATCATCTTTTAAATAGTGATAAATATATAAATGTAACATAAATCTCGTGATTCTTCTATCCGTATCTCAATTTTGCTGGCTTCAAAATAAATTTATTAAATCATTTCCTATTTAAAAACTTGATCATTATGCAAAATATTAAGTTAATTTGTATATTAATCATAGAGAAATTTTTTTAACTTCAATTAATTATTTCTGAACAGAAAATGAAATTAATTTTGCTGGACATCCTAAAATAATAAATGTATACTTTTAACTTGATCATTTAAGATCAAAGTATTTTACCATATTTGGAAAATTCTTTTAAAATAATGCATTGTAAATGTATACATCAAAAAACTGCTTAATAAATTTTAGTATTATATTTTTTATTATTTGTATTAATAATTACATGAAAGTTTCATAATTAAAAATTAAATATTTTAAAGTTTCCAACAATGCGAGTAAATAGTCTAACAAAATTCAGGTTTGCTATTCTTCAAATTCTCTCACAATTTCTTTGAATTTTATTTATTTAATAAAATTTATACTATAATTTAAATTTCATACTAGACCCAAAAATATGTTTTTCTTGTGCAAAATTTTAAAAATGCTATAATTTTGTAAGAGCTTCCTGAATATTTTAGATGTTTTGCTTCTACTGAATTTAAATGTTTCGCAATGTTTATCAATAACATTTAAGAATTTGTAATCCATGTTACTACAATTAGTATCAATTAGACGTAAACTATGTTCTAATTGAATGTTTAAGCACTGAAATGAAATGATTTCCATTCGTTCCTCTGATCAATTTGAACTCAAGAGTAATTTAATTCTTTATTGATGTCTCTTACAGTTTCATTATGAAAGTGCTAGTGAATCGTAACTATGATAAATTTGCATTCACTTTCAATTTGCTCTCCTAGTTTAAATACGCAATGTGATTCTGCATGAATAAAGTAGGAGTTGAAGCTGTTTATCCATTTAAAATGACACCATTTGCATTTAATCACTTTCCGCGCTCTATTTAATGAGCCTGAAAGGACTCTTAGAATTTGTAATAATGAGACTGTCTCTAAACTCCTAGTGGAAGACAACAACTGCAGTGTTTTGCGTCATACTATTGTTTCTATTATTTAATGATGTATTTTTACTCTCTGGAAACAGAATAAAGCAGCTTATTTTACTTTGTATATTGATTTATGTGAGGAATGAATCAATATATTTAAATGAGAAAATCAATCATATTGTTGTATCCATTTTAAAATTTAAAACATTTTTTTAAATAGGTGTCTTTGTCTTAGCTGATTTCGAATTTTTGAAATTCAAAAAAAATTTAAAACATGAAATTATGTAAAACATATTATAATTTCTTTTAAATAATTACAAGTTTTATATTTTGCTATAAATTCTTCTGATATGACTGACGAATTACAAATGAAAACTCTTAACTATAAATGACTCTAGTTCATTAAAAAATGACTCTAGTTCTCCAGAGTAATGTATTTCTATATTCCTTTTTGAATATTTTAATTGCATAATCACGCTTAATTTTTGAGTATAACTAATCAGATATTTTTATCAGATAATTGTAATGAAGTTTTAATGCCTCTGATTATATATGAATTACATTACCACAAAAATATTTAATACAAGATGCATTAGTATATGCTGACACAGATGCAAATGAAATTAAAACAACAGCTATAATTTGATTGAAAATTTTGTACTGAGAAAAGCTTACATTGGTTAGTACAGTTATAGTTTTTGAAATTTTAAAAGTGTTATTTAAGTTTTACTGTAATTTTCAACGCAAAACTGAAAATTACATGAAATATTTTAAACTTGTTTAATACCTTTTCATACAAAAGATATGTTACATGAAAATGTGCATGATAATTAACGTATCTAGTATAATTGTATATTTCTATTCATCAGTTGAATAAAAAACACTCGAATTTTAATAATTTTATTTACAAGAAATATGAAAACAATAAATAATTTCTATAATTATTATTATTTAAATAAAATCAGGATCATAGATTTTTTTCTTTTCAGAAATCAATTGATAAAATATATTCGTGTAGTTTTAAAAAAGAGGACTAAGAACTAAGTAGAAATTTAAAATGTTTGTGATGTAAGAGACTATAGTGAGAGTCTCTTTGGAAATTCTTTATTAAAAATACAAAATGTTCAAACCTTGAATGGTAGAATTAAACTTGCTTATCATACTAAGAAAGTTCATGAAAGTAAAAATACTAATAAGGCTCTAAGATGGTAAGAAATATTAAATGAGGGCAATTTGCTATTGTTATTGGATAGATCTTTAGAGGCTGCACTTTTCTACAAGAACGACTATCGGCTGGTCAAAAAATAAATCAATATGAATAACTTTCCTATTTCAATAAATATCAATTTAATGAAATAATGAGTGTATTAGTCTAAAAGTTATATATGATTCAATGTAATATTTTGAGAAAATGAAAAGTTCGGTATATCGTCCATGAAGAAATAGAAAATCTGTAAGTGTAAAACATATCCTTGTTGCACAGAAAACTAAAATATTTAGTGGATGAGATATAAGTGGTGAGTACAAGTGCTAATAAACCTCGAAGTGTAAGGAATATTTCACAAATGCTCAGCTAATGTATTCTTTGTGGAATCTTGTATCTGCATTCGCACAAGATCCAGACATCTCATAGTTATTTCTGACAGAATTCAGCGAGAAAAATTAGATTTCGCAAGTGGGGCATTTTCACAAATGAAATGTGATTTATAATGGTTACCGAATGTCAAATAAATAAGTGAAGCAAGCATTTCCATTACTGATACTATCAATAAATAAAACAATTTCATTTGAGCAAATCAAACTCTCATAACAGCATCATCAAATCCCTACATTTTCCCCGGTTTTTGGTGTAACTTCGCCACTTCTTTTATTCTTGGCCATTTATTTTTTTGAAATTCAGTGTATTTCATCCAATTAGAAAATTTATTGTCATAGTCAATTAGTGCATAATGGTATTGAAGGGTGCAAAATATTAAAAAGGCAATATTGTTCCTGCACATTGCAGCAGACTTCTGTTCCCTGACTTCACATTTATGCAGGATAAATTTATGTAGAATATTCACATTACCCCGAAAATTAGAATAATTGTTTAAATATTTATTTTTAAACTTTTGCATAATTAATCTTAATTTTTTACATAAATTTGAGAAAGATTATGAAATTTCGTTCTTAAAAATTTTCCATAGTATTATAAATTAGAAAATAAGTTATTTCTAAAACTTATTTTTCTCTTAAAATTCTATTAATGAAATGTGAATATAAGAAATCTTAAATAGTAAAAAAATGTTTACGAAATAAAATATTGTAAAACATAAAAATCTTTGCCATTTTCTCCAACATTTTTTGCAAATTTATTAGTTACTATATTCAGTATTCAATGGATGTTACATGTTTTTGTATAAGCCTCAATAATTTAACTAATTGATTTATAGTAGAAATTGAAATAAACCTAGTTACAAAATATAAACTCAAAAATATTCAATTTAATAAAATTTGAAAAATAGAGTGTCAATTTTATTTACTGTTTTTAATCATTTGCTTTTTTATAATATATTCGAAATACATATAAGACAATTATTGATAAATGTTCAAGATCCTATCCTAAAATTATAGATAAAAATTTGGATTTATCTACATTTAATTCTCATCTAAAATATTTGCATAAAACTTTAAATATGAAAATTAAAAATTAGAAATGGAAAATTAAAAATTTAAATATCAAGAAAACAAGAAATTGAGCTGAGAAAAAAAAGTTTTTTCATGATATGCAATAAACAGTTCATTGAAATAATAATAAACAATTGCATAAAAGCGACATCAACTTTAAAAATGAGATATGAGATAAAACAATTACCCAAATTAATATCAAAATAAAATTTTTAAGAAATGACAAACGTCATTTACTACTTAGATAAGTGTGTATCACGTATTCATAGTTTTAGATTGTATATTTATTGTTTTTATGTCAGAAGTAGAGTATAAAATATTTAAATTCCATATTAATTTTACGTGGGTAAAGTGTAAAAAAAACAACACACTGCAGGTGTAATATGATTATTTTTAATGAAGAAAAAGTAAATAAGGAAAAACTATGTAAAACAATGCTAGAAAATATATTTGGCAATAAGTAAATTTAAGTAGATTCATAAAAAAATCAATCTAGAATTATGTAAATACTGTTATGTATTTACATATAAATTAACTTTTAAAAATATCAAAACTTTAATTTTTTTATTATTTAAAAGACGGAAGATACTTTAATCATTTTAAGTAAAATAATAATAATTATAAATGAAATTATTATTTTCCCTGCATTTGAAATAATATGCTAGACATTTATTAACTTCCTCAAAGATATAAAACTTCCTCAAAGATTATTTAGTACATTAAATATATAATAATTTAATTGTAAAATTTTTTTTTGATATTTTAAGTTTGATATGTTTACGACATTATTTTTTAATACATTTTAAGGAACAAATTAAATAAACTTTAAAGAATATATCTAATCAAATAACATCAAATTAATTAGAAAACGTGTTCTTGGTTTCCGTAAAAGAAAACCCTTTCTTCTGCCCAAAATATGTTATTTTTAGTTACGAGTAAAAGAGTATTCCTCCAAGTGGTATGTATAAATGACATCCTCATTCACTTTCTTAAAAATAATGCTCAGCATCCCTAACTTTTTGAGTAACCTTACAATATGTTATAAAACTTGCATTATTTCGAAAAAAATGTGATTTTTATTAATTACACACACAACCAAATTTTTTATTATACAAACACTTTTTCTTTCTATTGTTGTGAAAATAAAAGCTGTGATAAAAATTATCTTACATTTTATGTACTTTATTATAAATATAATTTACTATCCACCCATAAATGATTATCTGACTATGGGTTACATATACTCTTATCTTTTTATGTAATACAATAATGTAATATTTATTGTGTATTATACGTACTTATTTATGATAAGTTTATTAATTTAATTTGTTTATTTATCAATTATAAAAATGTTCTTAAAAATTCTATAGCTTATATTTTTATAATTGATTTCTTAAGAAACACTCTTAGAAAACTGAAAGATATTATGTGATTTGGTAAATAATGCTGAGTAATTAACATTGTGCAATTCACATTATCTTAAAAATTAATATTATGCAATGTATAAAATAATATCAATATATTAACATGAATCTATTTGAATTGATTAATGACATAATTTTCATTAAGTATTAAAAATTGTAATTTTAATATGAATTTTATCTTTACACCGAATTCGCTCTACGTGGGATCAATATTCATGTAAACTATTAGGACTAAAGTTGAATTCCATAACAGAGTTTTTAGTATAAGTCATAATAAAAATAACCACTATTCATAACAATTTTTCTTTTTTTTTAAGTTTTTACACTTTTTTATATTATACTTTTTAAAATTTAAGATGTATTTTTAATAAAAGAATGAATGAAGTCGTTACAAATAAACATTTCTCCATTTATAAATTTCTGCATTAAAATTTTCCTTTGATAGAACATTTTCCCTTATTGATAACTTATTTTGGATATAAAATTTTATGATAAATACATTATTTAAAAATTGTTTTCTTTAACTTACCACTATTAGAAATATTTCTTTTATTTAGCAAGGTCAATTTTCCTAAATATTTACAAAAAAATCATAGCTGGAATACTCTCTTAGTATCATATAATTTTAAAAATATGTAAAAAAATTTTGAAATCATATAAGTATATAAAATTAAAACATCCGGTGCTTAGTTTGCAATCCTGCATCAAATGTACATGTATATACAGATATATTACTATCACGCTTCGAGTATCTTCCATACAGACAACACAATTAAAAATTAGCTTTTAATTGGATTATTCTAAAATGACCTATTTTTCTTTAATCTACAGGATATTACTAATAAGCTAAAGTTTATTGTTATTTAATTTAGGATAATGAATCACACATTTGAATTCCTGTGCAATAAAAGTTTTAGAAATATGTTTAAAAAATAATTTAATTCCGACATATTCAAAATATGAATAAATAGTGTTAATTATACTTATTTTAGCAATAAAAAAAAGAATATTATCAACTTTTAATAAATATAACAAAATGCGTTCAATTTTACCTCATAGCTGAAAATAAGGTACAAATTCACTTTTTCAACCGAATTTTCTTTTCCTAATCTGTTTCTCTGAAGTCTCAAATGTTTCATTAGTCAAAAGTTTAATTCGGAAAAAAATTTCAATAATATAAAGAATGCTTCTAATCTTGAAATTAATTTGCAATTTCAACAACAGTCTATATTGCATTTATTTAAGAATTAAATGAAATCTTTAATGAGAAATCTTAGAAATTGGAATTGAAAAAGGAATAAAATGTAAAAAAATGTTCATAATTTGTAATATGTGAATGAATTTTAAATAATATATCCTGAAATCTTTAAAAATTTCTAAAACCTTTAACATAGTCTCAAAACATATTTTATTACATTTTTATCGATATCCCATGAAAAATAATGCTGGTTGTAAATACTTTTTGTTTTATATTGAAAAAGTAAATGTAAGAAAAAAATAACTTATCAGAATCTAAGAACATGAAATATTCACAATATAATACTACTCAAATCTAACAGTGTATAAAATATAAAAAAAAATATTTTTATATACTATTAGACTCAGTTTTAAAATTACGTATAGTATAATTAAGATAATAAAATTTAATGTTAAAATTATTATTTTTAAACTTTTAGTTTTCAATCACATAAAACTTTCAAGCATTGAACTTCTGTAGATCAAAAGACTTCAATTATATTTTTCCATTAAACTCCTCTTTTTTTAATAAAACTTTTGCAACTTACCACTTTAAAGTAGAAATGTATTATAAACGTTAAGTATATATAAAATCTGCTTTTAGTAAAAGCAGGAAATATTTATAATTAAATTAAATTCAAATTTTGAAATTAAAAAGGTTTCAAAACTTCACACTTGGCTAAAATCTAAATATAGTTTTTCGCTTCTAACTAACGTAGTTTATTTATAAATAAGAATCAATAAAGATAATTGAAGAGGAATAATAGAAAAAGATTTCATTAATTGTCTCCCAAGTTCTAATTTTAACAAATTGATATGTACAAAAAAAATGAATCCTCTCTTGTTAAATTCAGAAATATGAGAGAAATTTCCTATTTAAATATCTAGAAATATAATAAATTAGAAACCATCAAAAGAAAATGTACCAGTTCCCAAGTTCCAGTATTTATATAAAGAGAAGAAGAAATTTATGTGTTATAGTTTATCCCTCCTAGTTGACAGCAACATCAAACCAGGTTCATGAGTCCGAACGCTTTCAAATAACGGAGCACGCCTTCAAAGCTCGAGATTAACTATGAAATCTATAGAAAATATTGGAAATAAATTCAGTAGGGTTGCATTCAATGTGCATAGAATTTTAAAAGTAAATTCTGATACCTTTCTAAGAAATAGCTAAATTATAAAAAATAAATACCACAACAGATATCAATGCTAAAATAAATAGTTAAAAGAAATTGTTTCAAAAAAGGAAAATCTATTATATTTATTTATTTTAAATTCAAAAGCTTAATTCAAATCAAATAAGAGATATTATGTAATGAAATAAGCCTGATATAGTTGTTTTACTATAATATTACACAAATAAACAAAAATATATTTATGTAACTTCCTTGTGAAAATGCTCACTCGTATATTTGATTCCTAGTAGACTTCCAAGTTATAAATGAGGTCCTTCCATTAATATTTCTATTGAAGCAAATAAATATTTAAAATTAAACATATATTGCGTTTTTTAACAAAATTGTTAGTGAATTTTCAATTTATTCACATCGTGTAATATTTTATTATGCTTATATAACATGTAATTTTTAGAAGAAGTTAGAATATCTAGGATGATTCATTCTCTCAAATAACTGTCTGACACACACACACACTATCCATTTACTATTTTTGTTCAATTGTGATTAAAAAGGCTTGTCAATAATATAATAGAAAATTTTACAAAATGAAAATTTTATTTTATTAAAGTATTAACAATTGACGCTGAAAATTAAAATATAAAGATGAAAAATTGTAAAAACACTAAGAAAATGTCGCTGTAAGTAAAAGAAATTTTTTTATTGATTTCGAATAATTTTTTAATTTATTGCCATAAAAATGATATAATAATTTAATTATTCGTATTTTTTCAATAAAACAGATTTTCACTAACAACCATTTTAATGAAAAGTACACACACAAACTAACATAGTTAATTTAATAAATATTATTTATAGTTATTAAAATTAACTAATTTTTACTATTAGTTAATTTTAATTATATTAAAATTAATTAATTTTTAAAGAAAAATATTATAATAATTAATTATTTAAGAAAAACAATAAATCTTGTTTTATATGAAAAATGGAAAAAATAAATAAAAAGTTTCATCTCATTCTTTGTTGGTGCAACATAGTCCATCTAAATAACAAAACATCTTTTATTTCAAATACATGATATATTATAGATTAAAAACTTTTTTATTTTATGTGAAATCTTTTCTGAGAAGATAAACTGTGAGAATCCCTCCTTCTCAAAATACCAATTCATATTTATTTCTTTAAGAAATGCTGATTCATTTTAATCAGGGATTCAGTACAATTTTCTGCATTAGTGGATACTAGAAATTTGTTCTTGATTTTATTCTCTTTCCTATTTAGTTTTCTTTCATCAAAAATGAAGTTAATAGTGGCTGTTAATGTCCAAACTTTAAAATGACTTGTAATTCAATACCAAAAAATTTTTGAGTGCCTTTGAAAGCAGTCGTCCAATACCTCGGAGTTGAATTTCATTAAATAAAAATTGAAAGGAAAGGAAATATATCGAAGAAAATAGGAAATATTTCAACAGACACCACAAATTGTAAGTTATTGTTCTAATGTTTATGTGTGTGTTTTACATTGTAGCGGATGTCTTTTCTCTTGAGACAAAACTTGATTTGTATTTATCAAAAAATACCAGCTTTTAAAATTCTTCAAAAATAATTTTTTGAGAATACTGAGATCAATTGCTTACTTTGAAAGACACATTTTATATTTTTTTCATTTCAATTGTAAGTATATTTTATATTTATATTCTATTGGGTCTAATCAAATGATTGCAGTAAAATGTAATAATCCTATACGATTATAATTTAAAATAGTCTTAAAAAATAGTTTCTTAAATTGGAAATAATGTTTAACATTTATTTATTAAATGATATATCAGCTCCTGTGAGTTTCTGCAATACATAAACAATATTTATGCATAAAGCTCGATTAACTCCTACACCTTTTTCTATGCATCTTCCATATTTATTTTTATGAAGCATAATAGAAAACTGTATTGATAAATATTGATTGTATTGATGCAGATGAATAAATAGTTTTTTTTTTATAAGTTTTCTTCCTCTTATAAGTTAAACTCTGTTATATATGATAATAATACTCTTTCCTGTAAATATAATTAAAAAAATTTTAGTTTAAGTTTTTTTTTACCTTTATGTATACAAATTTAAATAAATGAATATGAATAAACACACAGGTTGAATTTATTCAAGTAATTAGATTTCTCATTTAACTTTAAATAACTCATTTATATAAAATTTTAATTAGCAAGTGTCACCTAACATACACTATTATTAATTTTTAAAAACTATTCATATATTTTATGATACTAATGTTAAATAAAATCCTTCTAGTTTTATCATAGCTCAATAAATAATATATGGACAATCAACATTTCACACATGTTTTTTATAACAAATCATTAAATAAGCTTCAAATAGTTAACTCAAAATATTTTAAGATGCTAATAACACCAATATTCATTTATAAAATATGAATTACTTAACATATCACAATCATCATGAATGCACTATAACGTAACTGAAGCCTGTAAAAGTGAACATTACGGTCAGAATAATGATATTTGGCAATTATTTTCCTTTCAAGCTGAGGAAGACGTATGCATTGGAATTCGGTTAGAATCAATGGACCCTATTTCGTTCTTACACGAGGATAGTAACAATTTGAGAAATCGATAAAAATGATGACAGTATTTTTAAATCGTTATCCTAACAACATATGAGAATAATAATTATATTAAAAACTGGTTAACGTTTTTCATTTAAAAATATTTAAGCAAAAAGTTTGAATATTTTTCAACAAAAAAAATCGAATGAAATATGCTACCAAGAATAAAATAAAGAGAGGTAAATAATGTGTGCCATTGTTATAAGCAATCGAATGTATTATTATTAATTAAAATCACATTTAATAACTTCTACTTAAAAATAAATAAAATTAGGAATTTGAGGATTGGTAAAAATAAGTATTTGTAATAATATATATATATATATATATATATATATATATATATATATATATATATATATATATATATATATATATATATTTGTTAAATAAAGTCATTTTTCTGAATCAGTTCATTTTAGATAGAACTCTGCAGGTTATTAAAGGTAGATAAATATTTTATTGATTTCATTTAAATGTTGAATAAAATGCATAAACATTATTTCGTCAACAATTTCCACTTTAAATTCTTCAACTTTGTGCTATATAAATTAAAAGTACACTTCATTATTACATATCACACAAGGGAAAAAATTGCTTAATATCATAAACCAACCATCTCATCTCAACAAAAGATATTAAGAATTTCACAAATAAAATTCTGCAGCATTAACTTTAAAAGCTAAAATTCAAACATTAGAATTATAACTCATGCAGCTCATTCCTCTTAAACCAGACATAATCAAATTTCTTGTAAATCAGACAAATCAAAATAGTTTAAAATTAATAAAAATAATTTGAACATTTACATGAAATTCAAATATGAACATACACAAATATGTCATTTAAGCAATTTACAATTTATATATGTGTCATGTAACAATTTTCAAAACCAAACGCACCTTCTAGTGATGAATTGTCCCATTAAAGTGCCTTGCCAATACTAACCTATATTTGGCAATTTATTACTTAAATATGAAATATATGATGAATTTGTTTAAAGAAGGTGAAGAATTCAAAACAAATTTTATCTTATTCGGTTATTTCTTGCTCTTGTAACCGTAATATTTTTTTTCGTTTTGAAGCCTGAACTCAAGGAAGAACCCATTGTTACAAAATGGAATTTAAAGAAGGTAAATTGGCAAAAATATGCTGATTTTACTGACTCTCTCCTAGGAGAATGTTCGCTTGATTACAACAATGATAAATCTCTTGACCGTATCATTATTACTATTCCTGAATGCGCAAAAGCTTGCATTCTAAGAGGACACAGGAAAGGAGCATCTTTTTTGTAACGATGAATTCCAATCTCTGCGAGAAGAGAGATATCGAGCAAGAATTCTTGTTGAATCCACTGGTCTCTTGAGAGACTGTATTAATTTAAGACAAAAACAAGCCCTACTCAAAAAGAATATTTTCAGCTCTAAACGTGTTTGTTTTAATAAATTTCTTACTGACTGGATCTATCGCAACAATGGAACTAAGCCCTTTAAATTCTTATCTACTCATTAATGGAAAAAGACACAATTTTATAAAAAGCCAATTGAGGCTTATGGAAAGCTTTTGACCTCTGACAAAGATATCGCTGATACTTTTTGCAGTCATTTTCGCAAAATTAGTAATTTTAGACCAAAAGCAAAAATTTGAAAAGACGAAATAAGGCCAAACTCTTTAAGAGAGTACAGGTCATGCCTCTTTTTTGTTCCCTTCTTCAATGAAGAATTCAAAAATGCCTTAAGGCATTTAAAGCTTGGCAAGAGTGCAGGACCTGATAAGATTTTACCAGAATTTATCCTAGAATTCGGCTTGAAAGCCAAGTCGAAACTTTTAGAATTTATTAACAGATCTTGGAATGGAACACTTCCGACTTTATGGCGAAAAACTAACATTATTCCAATCCTGAAACCAAATAAAGATCCATTTGACCTAAATTCGTTTCGACCCATTTCTCTGACATTTATCTTGAGCAAGCTGACTGAGAGAATGATCGTTGATAGATTACAGTTTTTTCTTGACGGTAAGGGATTTATCTCTGAGAGGAAATCTGGGTTCAGAAGGGACTTTAATACTACTGAACAAATAGTCAGACTCAGTCAACAAATCATAGATGGTTTTCATAGAAAAGAAAGTACTCTTGCAGTCTTTATTGACTTTAAACCAGCGTTTGACCATGTTTGGAGAAGACTGCTACTGAAGAAGCTTCGTCAGATGGACATGTCTGACCACCTCTTTAAATGGATCTTTGATTTCCATTCACAACGTTTTATTAACGTAAATTATGGAAATGCTAAATCGGGTTTCGGACAAACTGCTCAAGGATCTGTTTCAAGTCCTGTTTCGTTCAACTTCATGATTAATGATCTCATATGCAACATCCCGAAGACCTTCCCTGATGTTCAGGTTTTGTTATATGCAAATGATCTGGTCCTTTGGACAACTGACAACAACTTTCAAACACTAGAGAGGGTTATGAATTCTGCCCTAGATATTTTATTGAAATGGACTAATAACAATGAGTTATCTGTAAACATTGACAATTTTGAGCTTTTTACTTTGAGTACTAAACAGTATCAGATTATTTTAAACTTTCATGACAATCTAAATCAGAGAACTGATTGTGTTAAATACCTCGGTATTCTTTTAGACTCAAGACTCACCTGGAACACACAGGCCTCAAATATCACTGAAATATCTCAGGCTGACTTAATTTATTAAAAAGACTAGCTGGTGTTAAGAGGGGTGCCACTCAGGATGTTTTGGTCATGACTTTTAACTCTTTCATCCGACCGGTCTTTGATTATGGAGCAGAAATTTTAATCACTGCCTCAGATGCTGTTTTATCCAAACTCAATGTTACTTAAAACAGTGCTCTTAGGCTTATCACTGAGGGAGCCTTCTCAACTCCAATACCAGCTTTGGAACTTCAGACTGGCCTTGACTGTTTGCACGATAGGAGAGTTTTTGCTACTTTGGTTCTTGGTGAAAGGTTACTACGTAGGGAGGGTTTTTGTACTAACTATCGACCAAGCACTCTGAGACTAAAAACACAACGAACATTTTTATCAGAATACCAGAGAATTTCCAGCTCACTTGGCACTCCAAGTAATAGAGCCCTTAAAGCCAGATCCCATGTCTTCCCAAGTATGCTGAAATATCCCACCCCTATCTTCGACCTTTTCCTTAATGTCCAGAAGGGAATCTCCCCTCAGGCAGAACTCAGGGCTGCTATTCTTCCTACTATTAATGAGAGATACCCACTTGACAATTGGATGCGCATTTATACTGACGAATCAGCTGAGAGAAGTACTGGGAGAGCGGGAGCTGGTGTCATCTCCAAATTTTTCCAACTCAAAGAGCCTTTGGGAAAAAACTCAGACAATTTTGACGGTGAAATATATGCAATTTACATGGCTCTCCAAAAAATTTTAGATTTCTGGGAAATAAAATTTATCCTTCTTGTTGATTTTTTGTATTTATCTAAATATGTTTTTTATTTAAATTAATTTTTCCATAAAACATAAATTATCACAATTTATCAGAAACCATTATAAATATATAATGAATTTTATTTTATAATTAATAATTTTATTTTATCTTGACAGATCACTAAACATGTCAATTAAAACTCATGTTAGATACTCGATAATACTGCAGATTAAGTTGTTGAATACATTCACCTAAAAAAATTTCTATTTTTATTTCCATTCATATAACATGATAAATTTTTTGTAACGAAAAGACATGAAAAGTTTATCCCACAAGAAATTTTGTTTCATACCTTGTTAGTTAAAAACTACCCTGCTTTAATATATAATTGTCTTGTTTTCGGCACACATTTTATATTGCTGATATGTTTCAAGAAATATCATGTTTCTTCTATTGGTATATACGTTTTGCAGAAAGATGTAAGTCCACATGCTACCATAAATAAAACATGAAAGTAAAAAACACTGAAAAAAAAAACTTTATAAGTTAGTAAAACCGTTTGTTTGCTTTCAGTTTCATAAACTATATTTACAAGTGAGTGTCATTAAATTATTATTAGCAATAAGATGATATTTAGTATAAAATAATTTTGTATTTAAATATTTTGTAAATATCTTTAGACCGAATAAATTCTGATGTGGTTGGTTGTGTTATGACTGACGATTTGGCGACACCATACGACTAATTTCTCTGCCTCCTCAACTATTAGTTATGAAGCGCCACTGAGATCTAACACAAAGTTGCGTATAACTGTCCCGGAATTATTGATACCCTGTTCTACAAACAATCATAGAATAGAAATTTAAATAAGCATAAATACTGCTGTACGATGAATTATAACAGAGGTGGGCTAAAATATGAATTCTATCAAGGTCGATAATATGCTTGAAGATATAATAATTTTTACAAGGCAGAAACCTTCAAATTCAGTTTGTATAAAAATTTCTTCCGTACAATTTCTTCATTTAAATACATTTTAATGAATAAATGACTGTTTTTGATGAAATGACTGAACTTTAATAAAGAAAATTTTAATGACTGTTTTATGTATTATTCACTGCCTTCATGTAAATTAGCTGGCAGTATTTCTACAGCCAGCTAATTTACAAGAAGGCAGTGAAGCTTTAATCATTAGCATATTATAGCACCTTTTTCGAATAGTGTAAATTTCCCGTTTACAACCCATCACTTTTTAGTGCAGCAAGTTTTAATGTTAAGCAGCGTATTTCTATAGCAGTTATAAATATTTTTTCTATTTTATTTATGTATAATTATTGGTAATTTTTCTAATAATTTCTTTATTTTAACCATTCATAATTTTTGCACTAATAATCAAAGCTTGTCATAAATGTAATATGTATATATTTGGAAAAAGATTTATTTTGAATAATTTTTTTAAAGGTTTCACAGTTTCATTTGTATTTAACTGATACTTTGCAGTAATTTTAAGAAAATTATTCAGTTTCTATTTCACAAATAAAATTACATAGCTTATTCATTTCTTAATATTCAATTCGGTATTATATGTGTTAGTTTTAATAACAGTTCAATATGAAGTTGAACTGTAATTAAAACTATGGAAGTATCCATACTTTATGACCAATTTAAAGGAAAATAGATAAGAATACTGATAGATATCATTTCAAAATTGAAATTAATAAAATAGGTTATTTTAATTTGATCAGTGAAGGCAATTTCCAGTTATATTTCAATTTATAACATCATTTTATAAGAATCATATATTCATTTCATTTCCGTAAATTACAAATTATTATTTTCAAAGTATCCTTCACTGTATTATGTATGATTCACTCATTATAAATGCAAACACTTTTCTAACTTTCCTTTTAAATATAAAAGGTATTCCAATTCTATTGTAAAATAATGCAGCAAAACAAATAGTTTAATAGTTTTTTATAGAAATAGTTTAAATAGTATTTTAAAAAAAAATTATTTTGGTAGAGGTATTCATAGAACTGTCACAAAGTCACTATTGCAGGATTTGAGAGAAGTAAATACAATTCTTATATCAAATCAAAATATTGACCTTTCCTAAAGCATAATAGTATTCTTGAGTTTCTTTGATTTTTTATAGGTTGCCTACTTTCCATATTTCCTTAAAATAATATTGAGGAACAACAACTTGCATAAGTAATTCAAAAGTAACTATAAAAATGCTGGCATTCGTACTTGTGGTATGCATTTGCGTCAAGAAATTTTTTTCCATTATCTTTTTGTGAAAGGACTTCAATATCAGGATAATTTTATTCGTGGAATCATGGAAAATTTCCCTATGTATTCTACTGCAATATTATTTAAAAAAGGAGTTTTCAGAAAAGTTTTAAAAACATTAATTTTTTAGCACTAAATGAGAGAAAAAAAATGGAAAGAGTTTTCTCTTTTTATACGTGTAACCATATGATATTTTACACTAAAAAATACTATAACATTCCATGATAGTTTCAATAAAGCAATTTCTGAAAAAAAATCAAAAAAATTTACTATACAAAATCTGTGCTATTGATTAAATAAATTTTTTACATGTGCATAGACTCTAACATACTTTACACTGTAAACACATTTTACAGTATTTAAACACCGGAGAATTATATATGTCTCCTGTTAATATATGCAAAATATCTCTAACTAAAGCTTTATCCTATATATGATTTTACAAAGTAATAGTACATTGTTGCTTGTCTTAAGTTTATTGAAACATTTTTGCTATACTGATTGTAAACACACACACATGAGTTATTTTTATGATAAGTTTACCATTACAAGAAACCTTATTAAAATATAAGGAATATGAATAAGATAAGAAACTTTTTTTTAGATAATTTAGTAAAAATTGCTTTTTATAATAAGCATTTTTTCTCTAAATGTTGATTATTTTGCACTGGTCGAAAATGACTATGAGTCATCTGATACTTCAATGTTTTGATGAATACATTTCAAAACATTGACAGAATAATTGAATAATGGCTCAGAATAATTAAACAGATTTATAAAAAAGTTGCTTAATATATTATACTGAACCCTAATGTCTTATCCAAATTTACAACTACTTTCCTTAAACTTTATGTCTTTAACTTACACTTTTGTCGCTTATTACATAAGAAAAATGCATTTTTAGTAAATTAATATCTCACATTGTTGTACAATATAATATGAAAATAAAAGCAATAAAAACTATATTTAAATGTGCAAATGTATAAGATATATATTATATATATATATATACATATATATATATATATATATATATATATATATATATATATATATATATATATATATATATATATATATATATATATATATATTATATATATATATATACATATATATATATATATATATATATATATAATCTGCTTGATTAAACATATTATACTTATATTTTGCTGCTTTATGTTATTTAAAACAAATGTAAAATTTAATGAATTATTCATGTTTTTCGAAAAACTTGCATTCTGCAGGAAAATAAATTTTATAAATTTAATGGAAGGATTTAAAGAAATAATAAGATAAAAAAGTATACATTGTCTTTCTATTTCTTCATAAATACTTTTTAATCCATTCAAATAAACTATATTATTTCACATATATTCTACTTATTAATCAACTTCCTTTTTTGGCAGGAATATCACGTTATTTTTTTCTAAATACTTTTATAGTAAAATTCTTACTCAATTTTAATTATTTCATTATATCAGTGTTTATTTATGTTTTAAACTGCATAGAGGCATAAATCATTTTATATTTGCGAAAAATATCAGTAAATTACTAAGTATACTTTTACACATTTTGAACTATTTGTGTTACCATGATTGTTCTATTGATTTAGTTTTGACATACCAGAAACGAGAAAGCAGGAGATATCGACATATTCAAGTAAAAATCTTGTTTGTCTGGTTCCGAGAAAGATGTTTTCAACCATATAGGTTCCAATTTGGACATACCAGAAAGGAGAAAGCAGGAGATATCGACATATTCAAGTAAAAATCTTGTTTGTCTGGTTCCGAGAAAGATGATTTTAACCATATAGGTTCCAGTTTGGATATACCAGAAAGGAGAAAGCAGAAGACATCGACATATTCAAGTGAAAATCTGGGTTGCCTGGTTCCGA
This sequence comes from Latrodectus elegans, assembly GCA_030067965.1. NCBI lineage: Eukaryota > Metazoa > Arthropoda > Arachnida > Araneae > Theridiidae > Latrodectus > Latrodectus elegans. The sequence continues at coordinate 96,986,539 of CM057820.1, read as the reverse complement.
GAAAGATGGTTTCAACCATATAGGTTCCAGTTTGAACATACCAGAAAGGAGAAAGCAGGAGACATCGACACAAAGTAAAAATCTGGGTTGCCTGGATCCGACAAAGATGGTTTCAAACAGATAGATGCCAATATTTGACATACCAGAAAGCAGGAGACAGCAACAAATTCAAGCATAAATAAAAGGGATATATCAATTACTTCTCAGGAGTAGGAGATCTAAAAGCTCATTATTCCTAATCACTTTATATTTGTAAATGTGTTTATAAAATGCTTATAAATACATTTACAAACAAACATTAAGGAACATTAAATGTTATATCTCTCTATAAATATAAAATGCTATATCTTATGTAACATTGAATTTATATAAGACATATAACATTTAACATTTATATTTAAAATACAGTGAAAACAAAAATTAACAGAACATAATCAAGATTTTATTATTTACAAAGTCAAATTATTGTGTTTAAATGTGGAAATGAAACTATTTCTTATATTTCAAATTAGTTAGTGTGAATTGTCTCTACTCTTCAATCTATTCTCAACGAACTTGGGTTTGCTCGGTGTTTCTCTTTAATGATGAGTTTCACGAATATATACAAAATATACAATCTTGAAAATGAAAGTTAAAATGACCGTCACTTACATTCATTATGAAGTTTGAAAAGAATGTGAAAGTATTGTACAAATAATATTATAATTTCATGACACAGTGACAAGGTCTTTTATTTAACAAATGTAAGCAAATATATTTTGAAATTTCTGATGACGGAATAATTTGTTTGAAAGCATTTCTTACAGTGCTGAGTTTTTCAAAATAAAAAATATTATTTATAATATCCTATTCTTTTAGAAGAGATGAGCACTAGAATGATTAATTTCAAAATTATTTTAGAGGTTTACTCCATCATATGATATCAAAAGGCCTGAAAATTAAAGTAATATAATATTTAATTATATACTTAAATAAATAATATTACATCAGTTATTAAGTACATAAGTATATATACTTAAACTTATGCAGCATATATGAATCATATTTCAAAATAAAAATTATGGTAATTCTATCCACATCTTATTTCACATACTGAAACCAAGTCAGCATGTAAAATTAAAGTTTATTTTAAAAACCTTAAACTTCTCTATCTAAATGACAACATATACAATTTATAATTATTTCACTGATTAAATGCTATCTCAAGGTTAGCTTTAAGCATATGTCAACTAAAACTATTTTTAATTGTTAGTCAAGTAATTTATTTTAAATCAGTTAAGACCAAAAAATACAAACTAAATTTTATAAATTTACTTCACATTAAACGTAAAATACACTTTTTAAAAGAAAAATCCTATAAAAATATTTAATACTACAGTTGTAATTTCTAATATTTCTGAATTTCATGTATTTATTTTTTATTTCCAAGTCTAAATTCAGATGACAGTATATCATTTATCATCTTTGATTATTTTTCTAACTTTCTGTTTGCGTACTAAAGAGTTGCTTGGCTGTATCACTTTATTTCAACGTATATTTCCTTTTAAACATATCTTTACTTTTAACCCAACAATTAATCATTTCCAGAAGTTTTCTTTTATGACCACTGTCTCCAAAATAAATATCGAGAAAGTGCACTTTTGCAGAATTATTTGTTATTTCTCAAATATTTTTACTCTCTAAATCTCAGTTCCTTTTTATTTCAACAGTGAGACTCGTCATAAACCTTTTTTGGGGGTTATATATATATATATATATATATATATATATACATATATAACAAAATAATTGTTTAATTGCTATAAAAAAACATATTTCTAAAATACTACGCATTTGCACAAATAAATAGAAGAATTTATATAAAAACCAATTTTAATATTAATTTCCTTTTGTTGTATCAGTTTCTTAGAGAGCATGGTTTGATTCCAGAAATTTAATTTTTATATTACAGAAAGTCTTCCTTAGTGATCAATAAATGAATAATTTATATTTTTCTCAAATTCAAATAACATTTTATTTTTAAAGATAACTCTCATGACAAATGGCATGCTGGTTTATTATATGAGCTTTATTTATGTAATTTTTCTCATATTTCATAAGAGTAATTTATCTTTCTGTAACAATCGCTCAGCGAAAAATTGATAAAAATCTTAAAAGTGTGATATACAGTCAAAAGTAAAATAAATATTTTATTGCTGAGTGAAGATATGCTTCTCTAGAAGCATAAACGTGTGAATTTTATAAGATGAATTTTGAGTTTGAAATGTGAAGAATTCTGGTGGTGGCTCGTTTCAGCAAGATTCCTATGTATTGATTTCCATAAGAAGTAAAATATATAATTTTATTTTAATCGTAATTTTGGACAATTAACATGTACTTTTTATAGCGGATTAATTTTTAAAGATAAATATTAACTTTTCTATTTACAGAAAATTTTAATGTTGTTAAGTGGGAATATTTTATTTTAAGGTCAAATATTCAATAAGGTTTGAATTATCATGCATTTACAAGTATAAATTATGTAGAAAAATTAATTAATTATTAATTAAAATGAAATTATGTAGAAAATGTAAACATAATATATCAAAATCCCTGTTATGTTCATAATTTACAAACATTAGTAATTAATACTAGATTAAAATAATTTGTTAAATATATAAACGATACTTTTCTAGTAATATTAAATTAATCATGGATTAAAATCTATATTTCTACTGTTAAATATAATACAAGTTTCAATATAATTACTAAATGTAATAATTTCATAATTTCCATTATTAAAGACAAATTTTTTGTTAGTCAGTTCCTTATTTTATTCTTATCCAGTAACAAAACGTTATAACCCTATAAATATTGCAAGTTTTGTGCCTGTGTGTGAATGGTACAAGCTCATAAACTATTGTTTAATTCTTTATTTTCATGAAATCATTAGGCACTTTTAATTATAATTACAAATTCTTTTACCCAATATTTTATTATATACAAGAGTGAGTTTTCTAAAAGCAGTCATAAAATGTAAAACATATTTCCTCTTTTAATTTCAAATTATTTTGTCTTTTATCCGTATACCCTGAACTTGAAAGCGGTATGCGTGTGTGTTTGTGTACACATATAAATATGAAATATTTATATATTCATTATCACATATAGATATGTAAATAGCTTTACCTTGTTCTTTGAAAATATAATTAAATAATTTAAACTTTAAATGCGTTAATTCCTGATAATGAAGCCCACAGGACCCCCATTAACGGTGTCAGAAGTGGGATTTGTGTTGATATAACTATTGTGATGATGATGAAGAAATATTAATACTTTTATAAGTGGTATCTTTTAAATTTTGGATACACAGTATATTATAATAACTTAGGATATATATACTACCGTTACAAGGATAATCACCCTTACAAGTCAAGCATCTGAAAAGGGTATGTACATTTTAGTTATTTCAAGATGAAATTAAATGACATCAAAAAGATACGCATTGCATTGCAGATCATTTAAATTGGACAAAGTAAAAGTTCTTTATAAATTTATTTTCGATTCTGACGGAGATCGGTAATATCGAAAGTGTATAAGAGATTTTTCTGGTTTTAATTTTGCTATTGAAAGTGATGACTTTAAAAAGAAATTAAAAGTAGTAGGAGATAATTTTTCTTTGAATGAATTAATTACAATATCTAATATCTTAAATATTTCCTTAGAAGAAAATAAATCAGAAATAGGAAAAAGATACATTAGCAAATGTGTTCATTGAACTCTTTAGTGGAGGGAATGAGCGACGCCTGTATGTCGGAATTGGACGTAGACGAAACAAACAAAAATGAGAGCGAAATAGATTCTCCAATGCAATGTGGAAATAAAAATAATACTTTAAATGTGTGTGATATTTCTAATGAACTAGAAAAAAGATAGATTTTTAAAATACTTATATCAATTATTCTGATATCGAAAGCACAGTTACCAAATTTAATGCTAAGTAGCATGAAAACATAAATAACTGGATTGAGTGTTTTAAAAATATATCGAAACTGTTCCATTTATCAGATTTACAAAAGTTTAATTTGGCTAAAGATCGCTTGGTGGAAATGCCTTATTATTTGTTAGAACAGAGCCGGAAATAAACATGTGGGAAAAATTAAAAGATGCCTTAATCGACGAATTTTCCGTTGAAATAAATTCATCTAATCTTCACGAATTACTAAGTAAAAGGAAAATGAAAGATTCAGGAATATTTTTTTAAAAATGAAAGAACTTTGTCACTCAGGAAAATTGATGACGCCGCGTTAATGCATTATGTGATTAAAGGCTTAATGATAAACATGAAAATAAAATTATTTTATGCTGCTGCAAAAACTTGGTAGAATTTAAAAATAAACTTAAAGTGGGAATGAAGTAATGAAAAGTGATTCAACAAAGAGTAAATATGCTTTCGATAAAATGAAAACATAACATGATACAAATTTTAGATCTTATTCTTTTGATAAAAATATATGAAAATATGATGGTAATGATAACTATAATTCAAGATATGAACCTAATGATAAATTTAATTCTAAGTATGAAAATATGAATAAGTAAAATTTGATGGCAATTTTGATTGAAGAAATAGTTTGTTGTAATTGTGGCTCACGTTTACATATTTCTAAATATTGTATGCATAAAAATAAGGGTTTAAAATGTTTTTCATGTCAATCTTTTGGGCATAAAGCTTTGGAATCAAATGTCCGAAATCAAAAGAATCATGATCTTTTGATGATCAACCGAAAATATATGCGATCAGTTCTGAAAACTTCATTCTTAAGGATATTAAAATAGGTACTTTGAATATTACTTCATTAATTGGTACTGGAAGTCAGAAAACCATATTAAAAAAGAGTTTATTTAATAACATTAAAGACACTGTTAATTTAAAAACTTCTAATATTTCATTAACTGGTTTAGGAATGAATTAATCCACTAGGTTATTTCAATGCAGAAGTTGAAATTGATAATTCAAAAGTTAATGCAAATATTTTTGTTATAAATTATGATTCTATAAGTTTTGATTTAACTGTTGGAACTGACATTATTAGACAAGGTACTTTAATAGTTTCAACCAATGAAATATCGTTTAACACTAACAAGAACGAAATAGATAATTTCTTAGTTAATTTTGAAAATCTTAATGATGAATCAGAAATTGATTTAAGTCACATTAAGGATAAATCATTGTACTCTGAAATACATACATTAATAAAAATTTATGTTCCTAATAAAATTAAAAATGTTGATGTTAAGATGAAAATTAATTTAATTGATGAAATCCCCAATTGTTCTTTCCCCCGACGAATACCACCTATTGAGAAAAAATAATTCAAGCACAAGACACAGACGAATATATCAAAACAATTAAAAAGATATTAAAACAAAAACCTCACGATGATTATTTACGCAAAAATGTTGTTCTTTATAAATATGCTATATGCTAATAGTAATGAACTGTTAGTAGTCCCAGAAGAAATACAAATGAGTATAATTAAATCTGCACACGAGAAAGGTAATTTTGCAGTTAAAAGAACAAAGAAGATACCTTAAATTCTGACTTTTACATTCCTCAATTAAACAAAAAATCGAGAAATGTTTACCTAATTGTATACCGTGTATTTTAAGCAATTGAAAAAGAGGTAAACAAGAAGGAGAATTACATCCAATCGAAAAAGACGACACTCTTTTTCACACATATCATGTAGATCATTTAGGACCATTAGAAAGTACTCATAAGAGATATAAATATATATTTGCTGTGATCGGTAGTTTTGCCAAATTTATATGGCTTTACCCAACTAAATCTGAAGTAATTTTGAAGTTAGAACTCCAAAAGACTATTTTCGGTAACCCCTCTTGTATCATTTCTGATAAAGGTTCTACATTTACTTCAAATGATTTCGAAGAATATTGTCACTGCGAAGAAATTAAACACATTTGTATAACCACCGATTTACATAGAACCAATGGTCAAGTAGAGTACCTTAACTCCAGTATAATTTCTTTTCTGTCTAAATTGTCGATAGACAACTTAGCTAAATAATATTTGCATGTTAGAAATGTACAACAGGTTATAAACTCAACTTTTCACAGAAGTATTAACACAACACCATTTGAATTGTTATTTGGTACAAAAATGAAACAATAAAGGACGTTAAAATTAAAGATCTCTTCGACGCAGAAATACGAACAGATTTCATTAATAATCTCTATAACCTTAGGAAAAAAAGCTAAAAAAACAATTTTTAAAAGATCCAAATAAAAATCGCGAAACCTTTAATTTAAGAAGAAAACAAGCAAGAAAATTCAAATTAAATGATATTGTTGCTATTAAGCATATACAACAAGTTCCAGGTCCCAAGTTAAAACACAAATATTTTGGCCCGTACAAAATAATAAAAGTAAAAAGCATTGACACCTATGATGTTCAAGAAATTGGTTTCATAGAAAGTCCCCTGATTACTGGTACTTGTGCTGAATACATGAAGCCTTGGCCCGATGTAATTTAAAATGTGCGAAAGAGGAAAAGAAGACACCGATGACGATCAACTCCTGATTTTGACTTTTTTACCCACAGAATTGCTATTTTTTAGGACTAAAACTTTTTATTTCAGACTGTTACCTTTTCAATTTTTTTAAAAGGAATAGTATCTGAGATGTGTTCAATACGTTTCTTTTTGAAGATGGCCAATGACGAGAGTGAAGATGCCGCTACGGATTCTCTATCCAGATGAAGATAAAAGAGTCCTCTACGACGTAATTTCAGATTCGAGGAACAACGGTGATGATTTAGATGAGAATTGAAATGACGTATTAGACTAGAATTGACTACACTGCTCAGCTATTTTCTTCTTGAACATGTTACTGCTCCTTTTCATTTTTTATTTCAGGAAGTTCCTATTCCAGACGAATGCTGAGGTCAGCTATCGTCTTCAGGATGGCCGATTGTGTGATTGAAAGTGCCACCAAAGGGCCATTCACATGTTTGCCGTAGGACATAATCAGAAGAGAGAGAGAAGAAGACAACGAGGAGATCCTAAATGAAGACGTAAAGACGGATAGGACAATCAACTTTGAATTATTCACTACAATAATGTTAGAATGGACAATGAGCTTTGATATTCACGTGTAAATATGTAAGTAGCTTTATCTTGCTCTTTGAAAACATAATTAAATAATTTAAATGATTATGCAATTAAAATTTTGCTTTTATTATTTTTTCATAATTAGATACATATTTCCTAAGTCTTAATTTAGATACAGTTTCAGAATAATGTCCCTTTAAATTTGATAAGTATATTTTACTTTTTAATTATCACAGTTTATTTTTAATCATAAATCATAACATATTAGTAAATGGTTTTAATTAAAATAATTTATTAATAAATCTCAAACACATTTAACATAAAAAATTGCCTTATTCACAAACACTATTTGTTAAATTCGATATTTCACATGAAATGAAATTCTTAAGCCACAAGTAAATATAAGGGTCATTATTGTTATTGATTCTAATTAGAATCACACAGGATCAGAATATTAAAATAGTTCTTATAAAAAATTAGTTTTAAACGTAGGAAAATAAGAGAGTAAAATGAAGAAAATTAATTGAGGAGTTTCTTTTAAATGATTGTATATAAAAATTTCAAAAAACCCGTAATAACTTGTCTAACGGTAAAATTTAATTTATGTGTAACTTTATAATTTGAGTAAAATTACTCACTTGATTTTAAACTATTCAATTTTTATAAAAATGGAGAAATTAAAATTGTTACTTATAAGTGTCAATATTGTTATTAAATAGTACATTTAAGATAACATTTACGTTTTCTAAATATTTATTTCACATCATGTGATTTTATATTCCATGTACCGTTTCTATTACGTAAAAAATATTTCTTATTAATAATGATAGTAAAATTAAGGTCATAAATGTGATAAATATAAAGTATGAACTTAAGAGAATCAATGGTTGCTAAAAAGTACTTCCTTTTATTACAACTAAAAAGACAAAATTTCGAAAATTTCAAATGGCATTATTCATATTTAGGTAATAATGCAAAACGAATCAGTCAGAAATTACTGATATTTTAGCAACATTTGCGAATATTTTGTTATCAAATAATTAAAAAATTAACATTAGATCAACAAATAGTATAGAAATTTAAGTACACAAATTACGGTAAAAATTAATCACTGAGCACCATTCTTAAAAATTATAATTTTACTAATATCGTCAGATAATATTTTACAAGTGAGAAACATTTTCCTTATAAACATTCTTTTTTTCCTATATAAATGTTTCATTATTCCTGGATAAAAGTGATTCATGAACCTATTAAATGCATTTCTCCGGCAGAAAATAAGTAAATCTTATTTGTTAATAAAACTAAGCTTCAGGCTGTCAAAAATTATATTTATTAATAAATCTAGTAATTAAATATTAATTTTGAAATTTAATAATTTGGAAAGTTTACATAATTCTTTTTCAGGGTATAATTGTACCCTAATTTTTATTTTGCCATGTTTTTAAAGAGTATTAAAATTTAATTTTTAAGACTTTACAAATATAAATGGCTGTATTCACGAATATAAGGATTCAGTAAAGTAAATTCTAGATAAAAAAATTTCTTTTTTTATGTTAAAGATAAATTTCAATGCATCATATTTAATCACCACTATAATTCACTTTGTGTGTAAGGGTTTTATTTTTTACAAAATCCTCTTTTTGCCAAGCTTTAAAAACAAAGAAAATTTATTATTCCATTTACATTAGATTTCTCTAAGCTCTTACACTCTCGATTCTATTTTTTCCCCTTTTTTATCCCTAACTTATACAATCGTCAATAACCTAGTTTAAAAATAGCTTTCAAATGCAAAGTATCAAAGTAATCCTTCTTTTCTCTCAAATAACTGAACCGTAAAGAATAAAAAGAAGATGCTTTATCCACTCCCCTTTAGCCCTCTAGTATCTTTGATGACTTATAAGTAGTTTCATGATATTTCTGGCATCAAAAAAAAAATGCATTACATTTTTTATTCATACTTTAAATAACACACATTTCAAACATTTTATATTTCGCTTACATGCTATTTTATCCTTGATTTTTGAGATGGAATTTTTTAAAACATATATTTTTATTTTTCACTGGAGTTCATAATTGTTAAGAACTAACAAATCTTAAAAATTTATAAACTGTGTCGATTCTATGTATATGCTTTACAGCTGTTTCTAATTCCACCAGTATTTCGAATTAACATTCTGATCATTTATTTTTAAATTAAAATTATGTTAAAGTTATATTTGAATGACTAAAATTTTAAATAGATATAGGTGAAACGATAATTTTATCTCAAATCAAATGTAATTAACATAAATAAACATAAAAATTCTTTTATTCCTCAAAACCTACAAACACAAAATTTTTAAAACACGAAATATATTATGCAATACAATAGTTTATTAGTAGTAAGAAAAAATTAGAAATGTAACCTAATATATGTTCTCAAGATGAATATTTTTTATACTTACTTTTGTATTTGGGATAAGAAAGACAAGGATTTCAGATTGAATCGATTAATTTTGTTTGTGAATTTTTAGACAAATCCTGAATGAGAAATCACATTTTGAGAAATGTCTTTCACTATTTTTAAATAATGTATATAGAAAAAGTTTAAATGCCAGCTTAAAAGTTTTCTATAGATTTCCAAGTCGCATTCCAACCACATCCATGTTATTGAATTTCTGAATTCATCAGATCTGTAGGATGTTGTATTAGGCTCTTATGATGTAAATAAATTTAATAAAATGGGGACAAATATAAATCATGGGAAAGATAGAAGAGTATTAATTTATCAAATATTTTTCGATACAGCTGCATGTATAAAAAATTTCTAATATTCAAAATGCGTTGCAAAGTTACTATATACTTTCATAGCATGATTGATAATCAAAGTAAAATTTGTGTATAATCAGAGCTATAATAGAGAAATTTATTGAAAATAAAATAATTTATTGAAGAAAAAAATTATTGAATAAATACTTATTGAATATTGAAAATATAATCAAATGTTGAATCTTTAACCATAACATCGTTAGATAAGAATCTCATCAAATAACATAAAGAATCCTTATTGGTTAATATAAAGTGACTCCCTTCTATTTCATTGCAGACAATTTTGGTAATGCAGAATTTTTCCAAAAATAAATTATGAATGAACATTAGTATATTTAATTTAATATAGGACTTCAGAATTCTCTCATTAAGTTCTCCTTAAACCAGCCCATCCATTTTATTCCTCATCCAATCTTCCTTTGTCATGAATACTTCGATGGTTTTTATAACAAACATATTCTTTAAAGTTGTAAGCAAGAGAATAATTACAACCGATATATCTTAGCAAATAATTAAAGGGGGTAATTTTCTTATGTCTGATCAACCAATGCTAGAGTATTTCTTCAAATCTATAACTCATCTGAATAAAATACTCTTATATCAATACAGAGTATCCAAAGTGTCGAAAATTGACTAACCTAAGGTACTTTTAAATATCGTTTTTTATTAATATATAAATTTATACATTGTAGTTAATTTTCTCATTTATTTAACTTTAATCACACATTGCATAAATATCTAGTAAAACAATTCGTCTAAATATATAACGAAAACTTGCAATATTTATTTTAGTATACACGTAGGCTTCCATTTAAATAATAGTTTTTTTTTCTTAAATATTTTATTCTTTTCATAATCTTTACTTTAGAAATGAAATAATAATTTATTTGATAAATGTCATGAAAATGGGGTGAATGAATTCCACGATAAACTTTAATCGCTTAAATTGAATCATTAAAGTTATTAAATATAAACTCAAAAGTTAAATTATTAAAAACATAATGTAATTAATTTTACAAGAAAATTATAATGATTTCTCTCTTATTGAACATACATTCAAAATTATATGGAACGAAAATTTAATTAAACTTAGTTAACTCAACACTTTTATTACATTTTCAGTAATATAGAGAACATGGTATTTAAGGAATGTTTTGTTCCTTTCTAGCTGTAATCAAATACTATTTTTCCTTGGAGAAAGAAGAAATATCTCTAATTATTGTAGCTCTTTATTCTTTCCTTCGGATGTTCGTCATCTATAAATTTGTTCATATTAATCATTAAGAAAACCATAAACTTTTCCATTTTAATCTTCTTTAAAAAATGAAACAAAATGTAATTTTCTCAGACGCATAATAGAAAAATTTTATTCTTGACTGTTTTACTTCAATTACAAATTAAATATTGATCTAATTGAATTTTTTACTTGATATTACTTGACTATAGTTATTTGTTAAAAAAAAAACATTAAATTTTGGAATACTATGTTTATAAAAATTCGGTAAATAAGCATGAAGCACTTGTGCTATGGAAAAAAGATTAGGGACTATACGAATACATTAAATAATTCTACAATTCCAGAGACCTCATTGAATAGTGCAGTTAAAATATTTGTTTAATGTAATTCTGCTGCTTTAGCAATCTCAAACACTGTGTCATATATATATATATATATATATATATATATATATATATATATATATATATATATATATATATATATATATATATATATATATATATACATATTTAATATACTAGATAGTTGCAAATCTGATATATTTTATCATTTATAATGGCACTGGTATTTATTAATTTAGAAAATATGATGCTATTTATTTTGATTTTCTTTTTGTAATACGAGATGCTAAGTTTATTACATGCATACTTATTACCGGGGAAGGTGATCTCCATAGACTTTCCACATGATGCTTTACAAAAACTTCTAAAATTGGCAAGTTTCGTGTGGCGTGGTACTGTCATTGAGAAGAACACTGTTATTCTTTATGCCATCACATTCACGTGACTTAACTACAAAATTCAAGTGCAGATACATTTTTAGCTATACGAAACAAGTCACAGATTATTAAATCAATAAAACTATTTTTGTAATTTTCTCATCTTCAAAAGCAAAGCCACTTTCTATTTCCCTTTCAATGTGGCTATTGTGATTTTTTACCACCTGCTTGCACAAAAGGCGTTTTAAGATAATAAACCCCACTATTTTTATCCGTATGAAAGAAAAATATATTTTTCAAAATAATTGCTTTGGAAAATCTTCTATTTTATATCCATTTCAGTAATGCCAAAAACATTATAAAAATCACTAATAAAATTTTATTTGTGCATAGTTAGTGTCTTTTGTATAACAAGATTTAAATATTTAAAATGTTTATTGAGCACAGTACTTATACCGTATTTATATATAGGTTACAAGAAATAGCATAAATATACCCTATTTTATGCTATTTCTTGTAACCTATATATTAATAGGTTACAAGAAATAATAAAATAATAACCTAATAATAAATAATAACCTAAATAGGTTATTGCATTTTCCTCCACTTTAAAAAATATTTTCTTTAACAAATCCCTACAAATCATTCCTTTACACTTTAAAAAGTAATAACATTTTTTACATTCAAACACCTGACCGTGGTTGCCACATTAGGGAACGCTCGCATTCATTATAGGAAGTTAGTGTCTTCCAACCCCGACTCAACCAAAGAAGCGCATTGTTAAGCTCTTCAATATTTAACTCCTTAGTATTAATCTTGTTTGGTAGCTTGGACGCTTAAAATATGTCCTGGACTTAAAATATGTCTTCTCAGTAAAATAATATCTTTGTGAGAATGTCAAACCATATGTGGAGGTCTTCCGCTAGGTCACTGCTTCTAAATTATGAAGAACCAGTGACCGCTTGTTCTTCTAAATGCTTCCCAGGCTTAAAGTAAAAGCCAGATTTCAACGTTTGGTGCCTATCTGTCTTAAACTTTCTGAAACTGCATCTCTAACCCTTTACTACGACCCTCATTGGTTCCAAGACTTATCAATGTCTCTGTCTATCAAACAGAATAAGACAACAATATAAATACGCACAATGAAACTCTCTAATAAAATAAACAAATATTTAGAACTCGCATTCTTAAACTGAATTATGATTAACGACAATAATCTTACCGACTGTAAGATAAATTACAAAAACGAAATGTTTTTATAATTAAAATAAACTGTGAACCAGTTTTTTTAAAACACGCACAAGGCGAGAAATAAATAATAAGCGTTTAAATGGAGGTTTAATATCCTTATTCTTAATTAATGCATTTCCCCATGGTAAGTTCTTTGTCTCACAATATTAGTTTTCACATTTTCAATAACGAATATCTGATTGTTATGAAAACCGGAAAATTATTTTTAATATAACTAGGCTAAAAGCATTCTATGATAATTTAAACATACTTCAAACTTTATTTTCTTACATGAAATTTAATAGGGTTATTTACATTCATTAACATTGCAATAATTCATTTTATCTAAAAGAAGAATATAATTTAAAAATTATTTGCCGACGTCTGATAGCTTTTCTCTATAACTAGTTATTCATTTAACTTTAAATTTGCATATTAATTATGTTAAATATATATAATTCCCTTTTAGAGTTTCTTATACGAATTCTTCCATTATACGAAATGAAAGAAATTTTTTCTTTGAAAACTGTCATATTATCATAAAACGAGGAGGATATATCTGAGTTTCTTTAAAAAATAAAAATAGCCAATGAATTTGCTTGGAAATGAATTATTTTACGATTTGGTGAAGATTTCAATTCCAGTTAGGGGATTAATTAAATTTCTACTCGGTGACCTCATTTCTTCTTATTTTTCCCCTAACACTTTTCTTATTGTAAATTTCCAATATATATTCAAATTCTAAGCTGTCTCAAAAAGTGGAATAGTATTTTTACTTGAGTTTTCTCTCGAGATCAATTTTCTTTTTCTTGACAAATAGTAAATCCAGAATGAACTGATAGAAATGAGCTTGGAACAACTGGAAAATGCTGAAGAGGAACGAAATTATGCTCTTGGAGAACAACTGGAAATTGTTCGAGAGGAATGAATTCATTTCTTGAAACTACTTCTGATTTCAATCGAAGTAAGATGGACATCTTTTATTCCGGTTTTGAAAGATAAAAAAAATTAATTTTAATACTATAATTATTAATTTAATAAGATAAAAAAAACTTCAATTTTAATACACATGTTTTAAATCTAGAAATATGAAGTTTATCTACTTTATACTAAATTTACAAACTATAGAACGCTTTAAAAAGGAAATAAAAAGGAAATATTAATTTAGTAAAAAATTTGAAGAATAATGAAGTCCGTTTTAATTTCTAATATTATTCAACCTATTTTTAAATATACCTAAATATTTCATGCTATAAAATCCAACAAAGTTAAAGTAAATTTACCAAATACTTTTTAACTATTTCATAGTATTTTAGAAATAAAATTAAAATTACATTAAAGATTTTAATCAAAATTTAAAAGTTGAGAAAATATTATCTGTAAAAAACAAGTTCCTCAAAAGTTTCTCGTAAAATTTGGATTAATGATTGTGACTAAATGATTAAATTCAATCCACTCATAACAACCAGCCTCGTATGAAAGTCCATATATATTAACAGAACTGAGGAGAAAGATAATTGTGTTCTTTCCTGCAACTTGCTTTCAACATTTTTATGAAATCTGATAAAGATTTTCTGGAATTTCATTCATTTTGTATACAAATTAAAACAAAATTAATTTTTTGCATATTTCATAAAATATTTTTCAAAACATTTCTTTCTTATTGGAAGGCTTAAAAAACAAAGTCTTTGATTAAATATAAATCAATACATAATTATGTAAATTTCTATTTATGTTATTTTTTATTTATAAAAAATTAAATTTTTCAGGATATTTAATATTTACATTGTTTATTTTATATGCAATATATATTTCTATCTAAATTATAATAATTTTGCATTAAAATTAATTAAATATTTCACCATTAGAACTAACATTTTTAAAGAGCTATATATTGGCATGATTCAGTAATTGAATTCATATTATGAATGCAATTTAAATTCTTTTAATACGTTAGCCTTCAGTATAATTGTTCAGTTTTTCTTGTTATTTGAAACATTTTCAGTTTCTATACCTATGTGAGTATCATAATATTCAAAAGAGTCACATCGTATACCTATCCAAATTTAATATTTATTTTTCTCAAAATTATTGAAGGAAATTAAAACACGTTACGCGAATGTTTTGTCTTATAAATGGTATTTAATGTACATGGGGATTAATAGTTCCAACTATTTATGTTTCGATCTTTTATGTAATAAAGTTTTATTACCTATCAGTACGTTACGAAACGCCATGTTTTTTAAAAATATACTCCCTTCATAATAAAATATTATTTAACTGCTGTTAGAGAGATGCCTGAAACAATTGCATTTTATGAATTTTCCAGATGATGAAAATAAATAAATTTGCGTGATGGTATAAATATCTGTTAAGAAATACGCGCGATGTGATCTATGATTGACATATTTTTAATTTTTTATTTATATCAACGTATTTAATTCAAGGCCAAAGATTTTGCAGTAGATATTTTATATTGATATCAGCAATGAAGTGCATTTTAATTTAAACTATATTCCAATAGGTGATTTTTAAAAATTTAATTTTAAAATTAATTTTATTTTAAAAATAAATTATGAATAAATTTGATTTTATGTGCTAAAACTCAACGTGACTCAACAAAAACACAAGCTGATGTGTTCAAACAAATTATCATTATTATTACGAATATATATAGGCAATTTTATAATTCAAGAAGTGAAACAATTTTTGAACAATTATTTGAATAATTACAATTTTTAAACAATTACAAGAAGTGAAACATGATATGTTTCCAATGAAACAAAACATTGTTTTGTTTCATTGGAAACATATCATATAAATATAAAATATCTGAAAGTATGTTTAATAAAAAGTAAATTTTATATCTTAATGCAGTAAGGATAAAGTTGAATTTTTATGTGAATTAAAGAGATACATAATATATATATATATAAACAGAATAATAAAAGTCATAATACAAAATAATCCTTTATTTGTGATTACTTAATCTTTGTAAGTAATAAAATGTAAAATAATTATACGTAACTGAAGATAGATTCAGCTTATCTATGTTTATTATTTCTTAGTAAATTTTTAATGAAGAATTTTTCAAAATTAACTAATTTTAAAATATAATAGGAATGAATTTTTCACGTATACATAGCATAAGAAAATTAAATATTTTGAAACGCTATTGAACGTATTCATTTGTTTGCAATTATTTTTCTAAACCTGAAGCCAATATTATCTAGTAGCATGTAATAATAATAATATTGATTATACAATCCAACATTGTTGTCGACGATCAATATTCTTGGATTAATATGTTCGAAGATCATTTTTGGCATCTATCATTAATATAATTTTACTTGTAAAAAATATAACTAAATGCATAAACGTAGAACTATTTTTCCTTTAAATATTAAATATCTTTTATTTACAAAAGATTAATTTATATACCTTAAGTAGATTGAACTAAATTTTACAGGAATAAACTCTAAGCATAATAATAGAATTTTTTAAAAAAAATATTTTTAATAATTTTAATTAAACGGAAAATATAAATTAATCATTTTATATATATATATATATATATATATATATATATATATATATATATATATATATATATATATATATATATATATATATATATATATATATATATATATATATATATATATATATATATATATATATATATATATATATATATATAAGTAAATATAGAAAATTTTCATTAAATTCATTAGTATTTTCTTTTATTTTTACATTAAATTCCAAAAGTAATTAGCTTGCGTAAATTAAAAAAAAATATTTTGTAATTTTCAGAATTATTTCATTCACAAAAAGACAATACAATTAAAACTTTAATTTCAATAATTTTACAAAAAGTATTCTGTTAAAATAATTTTTTTTAAATTAACACATTTAAACAAAAATAATTCAAATGATTCTGTATAACTTTATTTTTCAATTTTTATTTTTAAAATAAGTAAAAATTGAAAGAACTTTCATGCGCTATGTACTAGATTTTAAAATTAAGTGAAATTTTACTTTTAATTTGATTGTAAGTGTAAGTCGGTGAATCCTATGAATTTTCTGTCATAATAAAAAACAAAGTGATAAACATTTATTAAAAGGAAATGTCTATCCAAATTTTTTAATATTTTTCAGTTATACAATGCAAAATTATTTCAAATATAATATTCTTTTTTTCTAGAAATTTTTTATTTAAAAAATAGACCTTCAGGAAATCAAAATGAATTTAATGGAGAACTTAATAAATTGCAATATTTTAATTGAAATGATGATAATTTCCTTTTCAATTTATAATGAGACTTTCAAAGTTCTAAAATTCACTCAATTTACTCTTTGTTAGTTCAATTAAAAAATGCGCAATGTACTTACAATACAATACTTAAAATGTATTATAATAAAATATGAAGTAACATAATACATAAATATTACAGGAAATCTAGACAGTGCAAAAGCAGCTAAAGAAAGATTTTCCAGTATAAATAAGATGAAACATGATAAACTGAAACAAGATATACAAAATTAAAAAATTACTAAAGTATACAATGCAAAAGATAAGCAGAAGGCATTGGAACCACGTTTTCATTAGGAGGGAGATGGTCAGATGTGCAAAATAAAATCTGATGCAAAATAGCTGATAGATGTTCAGCTACTTTGCATTTGCAAAATCTTATCATTTTTATAGTATATTTTAATAATTTTCTAAATTTGCGTTTCTCAGTTTCAATGTTTTTCATGTTTCATCTTTATATATATATATATATATATATATATATATATATATATATATATATATATATATATATATATATATATATATATATATATATATATATATATATACGTTTCCCCTTTCTAAATTTTTTCTACGCTACATTTCCTCCATTCAAGTAAAACATTTAAAATGGCTTTCAGTATATATGCAATTAAATTTTAATTTCAAATTTATTGATAATCGAGGATATATAAAGTCAAATTATTTTGAATTTCTTAATATATAGTAAGAGCGTATGAAAATGTGTGAATGGAAACGCTGATTAAGAAATGGAAACATTTATAAGATTGATTTTTGAATGTCTCAAAATATTTTTTTTAATAGGAAATTTCATTTAACAGAAAAGTGTGCGTGGGGGATAGTTTTGATTAAATATTTCAGTCTATACCTATAATAGAAAAAAAGCATGTTTCACAAGTTATTTTCAATAGTTTTTTATAATTTTTTCTTAATTATTATTGAAATTTTTATCTCATGATTATTAAGACTAGAAATGAAAAACGTAATCCTAAAATTATATTTACATTATATTACATTATATAATACATTGCAATCTTTCATCAAATTTATTCTTATAAATCTTATTGTTCTCTTAAACATTTTTGTGGGTGACTTAAATAAATAATAATATTTTAATAAATATATTTTTGCATTTCTATTTATTAAGTTCCATAAAAAGAACTTTTAAATAGATCAAAAAGTATTAAATATTTCGTTTTCTGAAACAACTGAGATGAAATCCAATTTACTTAGGTATTTCCTAGTATTACTCTTCAACATCCACTTACGATAAAAAAAATTTACTTTTCAAGTAAATTTCCTTCATTTATTGCATTCAGCTACCTAATTAGATTAAATAATGCGTTCCTTTAATTATATTTATTGTTTGTTTATGGTACATTAACTTTACTCAATTTATGTATATTTTATTTTTTTTATTTTGTTCATCATAATATAAAGTCGAATTTTCACAAATGGCTTTGAAATGTAAGAAAATACAAAAGTATATTTCCATTTGAGTAGACAATCTTTCTTTTGCCTTTTTGGGCACAGAAATGGTTTTTCTATGGAATAATCATATCAATTATTATGCTTGATAAAATCTTTTTATTTTAAAAAAGATAAATTTTACGTCATAATATTATAATTTTCAGGCAATGACTACATATCGATGATTTTACTGCGCTAAAAACAATTCTAGATTTTATTTAATTACTGTGGAAAATTATAATTATACTTATTTTAGCTCTTTTGTAAAACAATTATCTTTTATTAAACAATTGTGCTTTCACAATTATCTGTGTGTATGGCTAAATCTTCACTAATTTCACTATATGTAAATTTAATGCTTAAATAAAAAACCATTTATTTAAAGAAAATAAAATTAAAAATATTTAATTTAAAATATATTGTTTTCTGTTTTATGAACTTATTTTAGAAAATTAATTTTAATTATCAATAGATTTTAAAAAATTTGGTTTGTATATCAAGTATATTAATCACACACATTATAATTCTTGAAAAAAAAAAGAATGTGATATGAAAGAATATTTGATGCTATTTAATATTAATTTCATTATTGCATTTATCTAACTATTATATTAATTAAATAATAATCTACCCGTTCCTATAGTAAACGAAAATATCAAATTTCATAGAAATTATATTTTACCAAGTGTTTAAATTATTTTGTTTAGTGAAGCAAATAAAGAGAATTTGAGGTTTTCTAATTCACAAAATTAGTATATCTTTTATGATTTATGAGGTATTAAATGCCTATATGTTTTCATATGAAGTTTTAAAATTAAATTATATTATACTAAAAACAGTGTAAATTAAAATATAAATATAATTTAGACATATATCTCTTCATATTTGCATTGAATCTCTCAAATATTTATATATTTATATTATATGAATGATAGTTATAAATATCATCATATGTTTTACTAAATCAAATGTAATCAATAATATATTATGTGCAAACACGTAATTTTTATAAACAACTTACAAACTTACATATGAAATAATATTATTATTCTCACATTCAAGAAAATGGAATACAAATGAAAAATGCTTTTACATTTTGAGTTTTTTTGTCATATTTCTTTATCTAGTATACATGAGAAAAGACAATAGCAGAAATATAAAAAATATTTATTGAAGAGAATGAGGATTCCAGACAGGAACAGAAGGGTCCTCTGTTTTCTTTCCAAACAAAGATCTGGTATAAAACAAATATATAGGCAAACCTATCGAACAAATTTATAAATATATATACCAATTTTTACTCCAGTTTTACACATAAGCTTTATTCGGGATTCAAGCCCACTCAGCGAGAACGGAGTGTTATAAGTTCTTAACAGGTTATGCTTCAAATCCTAAGTTTTGAATTAAATAAAAATGTTACCACTTAATTCGTATTCATAAGATCATTGATACACTACATGGTTGTAAACAATTTAAACTAAATATACATTTGTACTTTCATTCAAACAAACTGTAATTAAATGCAAAAAAATTGAGGAAATACATTTGAAATTTTAATGAAGAAACTTCATTCATGAAGAAACTTATCCATCCTGAGGGAGAAAAGCAGAATAGAGGAATTAAAATCATTATATCGATGCCAGAACAAACTAGAAAGAATAATAATGTTTTTATCTGACACAAAATTTATCAATTTAAACTGGAATTTCTTAAAAAATATATACCTAATTTCTAACAATTAAAAAAATATGCACTCAAAACAGAAATATAAATATTATACAGTAGACGCTCCTTTTACAAACCTCTAGTCTATAAATATTCACTATATTAAAATTAGTCGATGGTCCCCCTTAAGTCCAATGATAATTTTAATTACCATTTATGAAGTAAAATTCGGAAAAATCTCTTTTTTTGTAAACTTATTTTCATGCAACTTTCATTTACGTATATTTTTAAAATCTTAATTTTGTTCCATTTTTTTATTTTATGTATGAAAAACTTGGATTAACATTTTTATTCGAAAATCTTAAATCCTTCAAATAGTGGATTCTAACTGGACTGTGATGTACAAATTACAGATTTTTAAAAACAGTTCTATCTCCTAATCTAATTTCAGTTTCACAACCTATGGATCAAAGTATAAAAACAATTTTAACTTGAAGTTTCAATATATTAAGCCAAAACCTTTGCAAAAAAATTAATCATGACTTGGAATCAATTTATGAAGTCACTATTCTAGATGAAATGTGTTTACCAAGTTATGATCTAAGTATTTTTGCAGAAGAAATTACATATAAATCATTTTCGCATGCAAGCTTTAATAAGGAATGGCAAAAGCATTTACCTGACGACTTAAATGAAGATTTGTTTTTTAACAGTGAACTTTGCCTAAAAACATTATTGTTGGACATTTTAATTCAGGAATATATGGATTGAGGATTCATAAATAATTCATATGTGGAAAATTTTGAATGACTAAATGATTGAAAATATAATGAATTCGAATGAAAAATAACTTTCAACTAACAAACAAGAAGAAAATGATGAAGTACCACGATTACAAGTAAAACAACAGATAAATGGCTGACAAGATTGAAGTACTATTTGAGAAGAATAACTGTGAAATTATTTTCTAAATCATGCAAAGTAGAAAAATGTAATTTTTAAAACATACATTTGTAGTAGAAAAGTAGGTGATTGCTTTGTATGATTTTCCGTTGATATAAGGAAAATAAAAATTGCTATATGCATGAATTTTATTACGTCATTTATATAGTGCAACTAAATAATTTTTACTAATGGAGCTTTAGTCATAAAGAAAACCCAGTTTTGGTAAAAAATTCTTTGAAATCTAATTTATTCTTCAATTTTAATAACTTCCAGTTTTAGGAGTTATTATATGATACTTAAAGATTGCCTACTGCAATACGATCGTTATCTCAAAGCAGCAATAAAAGAAATGGAAAACAATTTGTAAATCTTAATAAACATCCTATATAAATAGCCATTTTAATAAACACTTCATTTTTTATGCATGTCATCATAGCTCATGAAGTATGTTATAGCTCCATTATTTAAGAGATATACTATAACGGTCATAATAATTATACTCAATTATATGCATATATAAAATAATGCCCCCAATAATTCTAGTTTCAAAATATTAGATGAGTTAAGAAAATATTTTCTATTTTTTAAATTGTGTTGCGCTATGCATGCATTTTTAATACAATGCATGCCATCCTATACAAAGACATAATATAATGCAAAACAGTAAAAAATATTTCAAAAAAACATTTTCCACTTATACTCTTAAACAAACTTATACTCAAACACAAATACTATTAAACAAAATTGTAAAGTTGTTTATTGTTTCATAAGCATTTAATATTTTTATAAACATTTTATTTAAAAAATGAACCAACATACTTAAATTGGGTTGTAAATCATTTATGTTATTTATATGTAAAGTCTACTTTGCACAGTTTATTCATAATGGAAATAATTCAAATTATTTTTCTTAGTCACTTTACTCAAGAGCTTATTTCATTTATTCAGCAGTTTTAAATGTATTTTATGGAATACTTAAATAGAACTTTGTATTTAATTCTTAAATTTGTCATGCTGAAAAACAAAGACTTTGGTGTATTTCTTATGACAAAAAGTACAATATATTGCTTAATGACATCTTATGCAAAATCTCTATGTACCAGTTATTTTGAAACATATTTTAAGGAAATTCCCTTCCACATGAAAATGATTTTCTTATCATATTTGTCTAGTAAGCAATTTTTGTCATGATTTTGTTTACTTTTTCTGATGTAATTTCATAAAAACTTGACATTAAAATTTAATAAGCAATTTTAAAATTAATGTATGAAACTCTTAAAATTATATATATAACGAATTTTTTTTTCTATGTTACTTTTTATATTTTAAATAGATATAAAATACATTGTATTAAACTGAATGTATCCAAGAAAAAAATTGCAACGAGGGAACAATTTTTTTACGAAAAATTTAACATATTTAAAATTTATAAATTTAATTAGCAATTGTATATCTTAGTAAAGTTTGCTATGCCATGCAATAATAAACCATTATAAAAATACATATGATGAACAAAGAATTGAATAAATTACTATTACGAATTTCAGATTGACCTTTTTATTATTTAAATATATCTATAAAATTAAAATACGCAAAATATATATATAAGCTGCGAATTAACTTATTTATCAATCTCTCTCTCACTTAATGTTTTATATAGATAATTGAAGTTTTGAGACATAAAATATTCATCACAAACTCATTTTAAAGCATATCTAAGATAAGAAAGAAAGAATGATAATACTAAAACTTTTTTTTTGTTTTTAACAAACCGAGTGTTTTTATTAAAATAACTTTTTTTTTTATTTTAAGATCCAAAACAACTAAAATCATTAAATTTTTATTCATAGATTCATTTCGTTTGGCAAAACTTCCAAGAATAAATTATTTTAAAAGCTCAATTTCTTAAAAGTATAAAAATAATCTTGGACTTAATTAAGGCAAATTTTCTTCTTATTTCCAGTTCTGTATGACTATATGGAAAATTTAACTTTTTAAAGTTTCGTCGAAAGTGACTAAATATGCTATGTTCATGATGTGACTCAGGGGTGCATTAGGAAATGATATTTCTTGATAATTTTTTTTTATTTTTAATAACTTAGTGCATAATTTTCTAAAGTAAAAATAAAATTCTCAAATTTTATCAGAGACTAGATTATTTAAAAATGGCGAGAAGATGAATTTTGGCTAGGTTTTATTAAAAATACGTATTTTACTCTGAATTCAGTAATTACAATTGATTTGCTTTCCAAAAACATTTTTCACTCCATATAAAGAACGATTATACATGAATGAATCAATGATGGGTATTAAAAACTCAACAGCCATAGGAATTATATTAATTACCATTTATTTTTTAGCAAATATTATTTGATTTTGGTTATTTTTATACTTTAGTCTAGAATTAGAGTTTACTGTTCTTCTACAAACTTTTCTCATCATTTCACTCTAGTATCAACTAGGTTTGAGTTGTTTCCTAAGCGACATTGACAATATCATACATATTATCCACAATATTGCAAATTGGAAATTTAATAGTAATATACCATATTTTTTTATGATACCCATTTCAGTCATAAAACTCTGATCATAAAGTTTTGATGTGCTTTTGTTTTGCGGACGCCAAACAGTTAGCATCAAGTGTTTAGCATTCCAATTTTCAATTCAATATTTAATGCTTACCGATTACTCCTCGAAGGGAATACTTGATGTGGCTTAGAATCAATTAACCTTGAAGTGTAAACCTCATAATAAAATAATTATTTTAAAAATATAAAGATTAGACTAAAATCAACCCATTTTATGGAACATAATCTAATTACTGTAGTGAATAACATCTATCCCCAAAAAGATGTATTCCATTCTAATGTTTTTAACATTTTAAAATTTGTTTTTTCCTCTTTTAGTAACAATCGTATTATACTGCGAACTGGATTTTGGTCTTAACAGCATCAATATTGTCACTGTTTCTTGTAGTATTGACATATTATACATTTGATTTTTATATCCCTTCCTCTACATTAAAGCTAAAATACCTTGCTTTTTATATTTTACTGACACTGAATTTTTGATGTACTTAATGCAATTTAAATTTCTCTGCTACCCTGAGGCCGAGTTGCATTGATACCAAGTTGCGGTGATATAAATGTACTGGTAAACGCTGCACACTTCCAAAGGCACATCGGTTCGATCATTGGGATCAGAAAAATCGACTCAGCCTTTCATCTCTTCACTGGGTCCATAGGATTCATAAAACTGAGTATCAAGCTTGATTGAAAACTGTACACTCTGAGGTTAATTTCTAATATACATTTATTTTTAGTCACACCTTGTCTGAAAAATGCTATTAATGTACTACTTTTCAAAAAACAAAATTATAATTCTTTATTTCTAGCTGAATAAAATATTTTTATAATAATATTTAAATAATATTTACAACCGAAACAATCAAAGTCATTATAGTCATTACGAATGATTATTTACTTTATTTTAGTGAAAAATATACTTAAGAATGTACAATTTTTATACTTGAAAGAATTTTTTTTCTTTTAATTTATTCTATATTTTCTTTAATAAACACACAGTTGTCTAAAGCAACAATAAATCTATTATTTGCTCATTAAAAAATTGAAATGTTTTACACAAATTCATATGTCTTATAATAAGTAAGCAAAAAGGGCCAATTAAAAGACTTATAGAACTTTCCTTTTTAGACAAATAAGTTAAATCGGAAGACGAAAATAAAATTAAATTTAAATGCATTTACATGCTGGTAAAATTATTAAATTCACAAAATTATTTAAAAATTAGCATGATGTTTTTAATACATTTACATAATTTGAACAAAGGTAAGTTTAAAGTCGTAATTATTCTCATTTCTAAAATTAACATCTAAATACCATATTTTAAATATGAATTTTAAATGATCTTTAATATTTGTGTTTTACAGAAGATCACTATAATTTTGTCTCCTCATATATTTGAACTGAAAGTTTTGCTTGTATTCGCTTATAACAGAAAACAATTTCAGATATTATATGCGTTACACAATCTGTTTTAAATTATTTTGTTCACTACATTAAAGGACATTATATCCTTTTCATTTTTTAGAAAAAGTATACAGAATATATGTTTTACTAGAAAGAACTTTAAGACTTTATTACATTGAAATATATCTTTAAAAAAAGATAAGAATTCAAATAGTTGGTAGCAAATTGTTGTTATCCAACAGAACACCGTATACTATTCCTTTCATCTACATTTATTAGATGTAGTTCCTTACCTTTCAGTAAGCATATAAAGATTTTTTTTACCTTTTATCATAAAGAGTTCTTATTGCTTTCATGAAATTAAACGCATTTTCCATTTAATCTAATGGACGATTTTGTGACCATCAAAAATATTTACTCTAGATACTTAAAGTCTTTTGTATGATAATGATGATGTGTTCTTAAAGAAAAAATGGCAAACTACTTTCTTTTTTTCTAATCGTCTTGTATCCAACGGTTGTATTTTTCCGTCTCATAAATGTTTCTTGCATTATTGGTTTATTGAAATAAAATATATTACTCTGTAATAAATGAAGCGAAGAACATTTTCTTTCAAAACAATTTTAAGCTTCAATAGTTTAATACGTCTTTGCTCTGTTGATAGTATACATGTTTAAAAGAAATTTAATTTCCAACTTTGCATGGAAAAAATGTACAATTTCGAAGAACTAAGTAAATTATTTAAATTTCGTAGGCATATTATTGCCTTTTGGTCTGTGATAAATGCATACAAATCAAATATCAGAATTAATTATTTTAAGTGATTAACTGTCACAATAAATGTACTTGTTCAAAACTATCTTTAAAAATGAAAGTGCAAATAATAGGTTAAAATCGATCTTTTCCAAATTAGATAATTTGAACAGATATTTATAGGCCCTTCCTGATTTCTGTAAACTTTTTATTGAAACAGTGACCTTTTAAAATATTTTTGACAAGTGAAAATGTATAAACCATCTTGAAATTTACATTAAACTTTAATTGTGGAGAAAGCATGACCAAAACAAAACATGCATGTTATTCCGAAGTAATTAACTTATTTACATATGCTAAATTCTTATTTTATTTCTAAAATTTCAATCAATTTTCAAATTACGATAAATGGTACTAAATTAAAATGCATAAGTAAATAAAAATAAAAAATTATTTGGCTGTAATTTGTGTTTGTTTTGAATTTTATAACTTTTTATGAATATTTTAGTAAAATATATATTAAATATTTAAAATTCAGTTCTATTTATTTTCTACAATTTTTTTATAATTATATTAGTTTTATCAGGTTCAAATTATTTATATTAGTATTTTTAATTTAAATCTCACATATATCCCATTTATACATAGTAAAATTTGGGCTGTATAGTTTTGTAAAACTTATTGACGATATTTATTGTAGAAAGGTTTTAGATTTTGGTAGATTTTAATGTTATACAAAATACCTTGATTTTCTCACTTTTGATTAAATTAAACTTATCTAAGATAAATATTTTAGCTTGTAATTGTGAATGAATTAAATGAATCTGATTTTCAAACCCTTTTTTACGTCGCAGAGGATATGATACTATAGAGGAATTCAAAATTGTATCATTATAATATATAGTGTTTAATTTTTGGTGTACCTTCTTATTATTTCATTCATAAATTAGAAGCCAAAATGTTATCAGTGATGCAAAAATTCAAAGCCCTACTTTTAAACATTATCAAAATTTCACTTCAATTAATTTTTGTTTTTGATTGTTTTTCAAATATTTTGCACTCACTATATCATTCAATTATTTAGTTCATAATCATAAATACTACAACTATGGATATTTCTATCTGTTTCTCATTTCCTTAAAGTTGATATTATTAATATACATAATCTCCCTAATAATATTAAAATGATTTATCACAACGTAAAAAACAGATTACAGTATTTTTCGTTATTAATTTGATTGATGTAGGGTATTTCATTTTATTATAACTCTGACCTTTTAAAAAAAGTAATCAGAATGAATTTCAAAATGAGAAGCATAAAATTTAAAGTTTTATTTTTTTAAACATTTATTTTTTACATATGTTATCAAATACAGATAGGAATTCAACTTAAATGTTAAAATCACTTTACTTTCATTTGATGAACAGTTTTTACCATTGGGAAAAGTCCGTAAATTCTTATGGTTATCAATATAACATTATCTTATGGTTCTCATATTTTATTTCAATAAAACTTCATGAGGATTGAAATTTACATCCAAAATTGACCTTGAACAATTTTTACGTTTACATATGCAACAATCAATTCTTTAAGAAATGATGAAAAGCGTTTCTTTTTTTTAAAGTTTCAAAATCTGTCAATAAATTTGGCATCATTACTTTGTTAGTTAAATACAATTAAAAATTTTGCTTAAATTTTTAAATTAATATTACATAAAAAAAGAAATATATAACAATAATAGAAAATCGCATCATTTTTATTTTTGAATGAATTGTAACAACGGTACGATTCTACTATATAAAGTAACATACAATATAAATAGGAATTAAATGCATAACAAACATTCATACTTGTATTTAATAAATTATTTATGAAATTAAAATTTTATACATTTAAATAATATTTTTAGAGTTTAACTCTTTTATAATTTGTTAAATAAATAAACACAAATTCCTAGAATTGTGCTGCAAAAAATATGGGAAAAAATAAAATCGAAAAATGTTTAATCAGCAAAAATAGTTTAAGATAATTGCAATTTAATTTGCCAGTTAAAAATAACTTTATCATAATAATAAACTTATGCCAATTAATATTTGTTAATTAATATGTGTTAAATATTTCCCTTCTACTATTTTGTTAATTAAAAATATTTTCATTTTCTTAGTTTTAATGTATTATGCTTAAAAGTAAAAGAAAACAGTTCAATTGTAAATGAGCAAATCATTTTTGTTTCCATTTTGTTTCAATGATGTATTTTTGAATATATTTCATCATCAATGTAAGCCGAACTATCAACCGGTGTAAATTTCTTCTCATAAGGAAGATTCATGTTTTTGTTCTTCAGTTCATCTACATTTATAACAGAAACCACACTTTTTAAACTGTTGTTTATTTTAAAATAACAACAATTTAAAAATTTTATTAACATGTACAAATTTTCAAAATCAATACTTATTAATATTTTCTTTGAAAACAATTTATCTAGTTAAGCATAATGGATAAAATTATGGATCTCTTTTTTTATATATCTGTGGCCTTCTTCATTTTGGAATGAAAAATATATTTGGGAAAGTACATACTAGTCTATATACCATTTTAAGGGAAAAAAATGGTGTATATAAAATAAATTTGTTATACGTCTATCCATTCATATGTATAAGCAATCTGTGTTTAAAGAACTGTAATTAATTATTAATATTCTTTAAGTTGAAGTTCAGTTCAGAGAGATTCTCAAATTTTATTTCTATCTTAATATTTTTATGTTCAATATCATTTTCTGTTTTCTTCAATGTTTTTATCTGAAATATTAATCGCTAAATAAATATAGATATTTCAAATTACTTACAATATCTGAATATTCATCTAATTCAAGTAAAGATTTATTTACATCGCAATTTCAATTTACCTTTGTATAACATTTTTATGTATAAAAAGGAATATATTTATAGTTGTAAATTATATAAAAGCTGTTTTATATTATTATTATTATTGTTAACTATTCATTTTCAAAAATATTTATTTCATAAATTCTATAAAAAACTTATTTATGTCATTTAAATAACAATCTTAAGCCTTATAAAAATAGATTAATAATATTTAAATTTTAATATTAAAAGTTTTTTCTGAATCACATATTTTGCTGGAATTGATTTCATCATACATTATTATCATGCACACAACTTAAAAAGAAAATATATCCTTTGTGTATAACGTAATATTTCTTATATTCCGTGATAACTGAAAAGAAACACAAAAACATCATTAAGAAACATTAAATTGCTTTTTCTTGGGTAAAAGCTCTCAAGAGAGAAATAAGATCTGAAATCTCATAAGAAGTAAAAATGTCAGGAAGTAGTGTGGAAAGCGTTAATGTTAAATATTTTCTTTGCATCTAATGACCCTGTATGTTCCTTTTATTATTTTTGCATTTCCCAGTGAGACATCATTTCATATGGAAGCAAAAGAAACTGCTTTTAAAAATATTTGTAGAATTTTGCGGTTAAGGTTTAGCGAATTAAGGCCATTAAAAGACAGTTTGAAAAGAAATACATTATTGTTAATAGCACTCAATTAAGTTTTTAAAATAATAATGAAATGAGAAGGATAAACAGCAATTTTAAACAGCTGAAATATATATATATATATATATATATATGTGTGTGTGTGTGTGTGTATTTATATATATATGTATATATATATATATATGTGTGTGTGTGTGTGTGTGTATTTATATATATATGTATATATATATATATATATATATATGTATACATATATATATATATATGTATATATATATGTATATATATATATATGTATATATATATGCATATATATATATATAGATATATATAGGGAAAACGAAAAACTAAGAAAACTAAAGTTTTTATTCATCTTTAGAAATAATTTGATATATTGGAAAAAATAATGGTGATATTATTTTAATAACATTAAAAATATTAAACCCAAATACATATTTTAAATATACAATTAGATTGATGATTCTTGCAACATTCAAAATCCTTAAGAAAATAGATAACATCTGTTTATGCTAGGTAATTATACTCTATTTAACAGTTTTTTCCAATTTAACAGCTGTATATTAGAAAGCTATTCTCTTAAAAAGCTTGGGTTAAATCAAAGTGCTATCTTTAGAACAGTACACGCCATTTTTTTCTAAGGAATCAGTGAGTCATTTTAATTGAACAAACATATTTTCAATTCTTTTAATAAGTAACACGTAAAAATTTCTTATTTATTTCACCTTCATTCTATAAAATACTGACAGTGGTTTTATTGACAATAAGCTTATCCTTTAAACCTATGCACTTAGTCTATCAAATATTTACTTAAAAAATCCAGAATATCAATAAAATTTAAACGAAAATATAGTGAAAGAAATGGTCAAAGAAATAAGAAATAGTTTCTTCAAAACTTTTCAGCAAAGTTATTTCGAAAGTAAAATTTAAGGAATCTTTTTTTTTTGTTTAATAGAATTCATTTGTTTTTTTATAAATTTAGAAACACAATTTTTCATTTTAATTTAATAAATAAATAATTAAATGTTTAAATCTACATAGGATGTGTAATTAAATCTACTGTTAAATATTTAATTACATATGATTAATAATTCGTTTTGGTGTTATAGCTTATTCGAAAATATGTCATCAAAACTGATAAAATCTAACATTTTTAAGCAAATGTTGCTGCTGCATTCTTAGGAGCAATTGGTTAGGAATTCGTTATCATTTCTATTGAACTTTAAGAAATAAATTTTCAATTTTGGCTCTGTATTCGCATTTTTGTATTTTTTTTTTATTTTATTTTTTTTTAAATTTTATTTAAACATTTTTGTTTGTAAACCAACGCATATATTAATATGAATTCATCCAATGTGGATACATTTTGCTCTCACACTATTCATTGTGTTTTAGAGAAAGTTTTCTACATAATTATAGTCAAAAACAAAATGCCGCACATTTCTCAAAAGCTGCAAAACAATTCTTTCAATACAATTCGATTTTATTTTCAACAAATTAAATGTTAACAACGTTATCTTCTGCGTTAGATAAATCTGCAAAACTGGGGTAAGAATATTTGTCACGATATATTTAGTCAAGTGTTCAAAATTATTTTTATTTATCCAAATATTCAAAATGATTTTAATTTGATAATTTCAGAAGGATTTTTTTATAGAAAGAGAATTGTAATTATGTTATAGAAAATGAATTGAAAGGGACTGAATATATAAATTAAAACTATTAAATTTCTTTTCATATCATGCTTTGTCTACTTTTTAACTTTCGTTTTTTGGTACTTTAAGCGAAAAAAATAATGTATAAATAAATATGATATAATTATTTCTATATTTCAAACATACTTTGTCGGAAATTTGTGATTAATAAATCCATGTGTTATTAAATAGAAATAAAATTTGGCAAAAACGATTCAGTACTTCAAATGACACAATAGACACCAGGTATATTAATTTTACTAATGTCTGAATTTCAATTAAAAGGTTTCTATTTAATTTTTTGGAATGAATATTTTTAAAACTCTATTTTATTTCACTATATGCGCAAGTAAACTCAAAAAAAAATGGGATTTCTCTTGCACTTCTTGTTGGGGATAAATTTCTCAAAAATATCATAATGTAATTTTGAAATAATATTTCTGAATATTTGTGCATTTGTAAAACATATGAATTTAAATTTTTCTACGCAAAATAGATTAAAATCACATTTTTAGGCATTGTTAATGGTATATTGGCTCACAAAATTTGTAATTCAATTGCATTGTGCTTTGGCAGAATTGTAATTACAAATTATGTACAGTATGCAATTTTAAAAACTTCATCATATTGAAAAAAGAAGAAAAACCTTAAAAATATTAAAATATTTCTCAAGAGTAATGAAAATAATTTATCATGTGAATAAGGTTAATAATTTATATTGTATTATTAAACATATATTCTGCCATTCTAGTAAAATATTACGTGAAACTAAATTATAATGTTTTGTACTTGTTAGTTTTTGAAAAGATATAATTAATCGTCTCAATTATTGAAGTTATTCGAAGAAAATTCATATAAATTAATGCGTATTAGATAATATATAAAACAATATTTTTGCTTAATCAGAATACTTCAAAAGAAATCTGTAGGGTTTTCAATTCCTTAAATAAACATAATGATTGAAGAAAACAACTTAACTAATACTAAAGACAAATACAATACTAACTTACACTGTTCGATCTATGAATCATTGGCTTTTCGCATTGGCTTAAGCGCATTGGTTTTTCAACAATAAATTTAAATGAACAACAAGATTCAAGCTTTTATCGTTGGATAAAAATAACACCATTATTTTTTTAATAAAATATTGAAGTAAATAAGATGCAAAAATTGAAAATAATAAAACTTTCTGCAGTGAAATTTTTGAATACATATTCTAAATATAAACGAAAAAAAATACTTATATAATAAAATAAAATTTTTCTATTAAATAGAAATAAAACCTTTTACTTGTAATATTTTTAATACACATGCATTAATTTTAAAAAAATGAGTTTTTACTTACGTGAGAAAATGCACCCAAATGCTTAAAGATAGAAGGAATAAAATATGGTTAAATTTCTGGGTTAGTTAAAAGTGAAATCTTCTCAACTAAGAGTGAAACACATAATATTTTTAGCATTGAAATACATTTAACTTTCTGATTTTTTAATTATAAAATATGCTTATTTAAAATACTTTCATGATTTACTGACATATAGTATTTATTTCAGCATATTTTGTTTGTTAAACAGCATAAATATAAGATTCATGTTCATTTCATTGCATTATACATACGAGAGATTCAATATACAGAGACCAATTGGACAAAAATATATTCAAGACGTTATCAATTATTTCATTGAAATATTTTTCCATTATCAGAAACCATACAATATATATTTTTAGAAGGAAAATTTAAAAGCTTTTTTTTTATTTCACTACAACCACAAATTATATATTCAAAATATCTAATTTATTTGAAATTCTTTCTATTCTACAAGTTGTCCCAAAACGACCACATAAATTTTCCACAGCTAGATTCCTCGCTGGGAGTGCATAAGAACTGCCCAGAGAACTATTCCCGTACGATCCATAGTTTACGAGAAAAATGCGAAAAACAAAGTATGACGTCAATGCCGGTGCAAGAAAAAACACTTTATTGAACATATCAACAACAGTATTTGCCTATATTTCCAGACGATAATGTTTAAAACTTTCGCCGCGCATATCGTCTCATGCATGCGCGTGCCATGGAATGACATTAAGCCGCCGTTGAACTGGTATTTAAAAAGCTGCATCTTGCAGCTACCTGTAGTCTTTGTATAGTGGCCATGTATCCCATTACTGACTACTGCGACATGTACTTGATTTTTGGCCGATGTAATGGAAATGCCTTTGGTTCCAGCATGATGGGGCTTCGGCCCATTTCTGTACTCCTATACGTGGTTGGCTGCATATGGAATACTCAGGCCGCTGGATCGGACGTGGGGGTCCGGTTCTATGTCTGTCACTTTCGCCAGATCTTACACCGTTGGATTTTTTCCTATGAAATCACCTCAAGGAACTTGTGTATCGAGACGTAGTGCCAACACCAATGGACTTAGTTGCTCCTCTGTGTGCTGGTTGTACTTCTGTGGACCCCGCGATGCTGCAACTTATGATGACGCCATTCCACGGCGTTCTCAAGTTTGCCTCGACACTTACGGCAAAAACTTTGAGCATCTGCTGTAAATTGTGTATATATATTGCTCTATTGATATATGTTCAATAAAGTGTTTCTTCTTGCACCGTCAGTGACGTCATACTTTGTTTTTCGTATTTTTATCGTAAACTATGGATCGTACAGGAAAGATTCTTTGGCCAGTTTTTATCTACTCCTAACGAGGAATCTAACTGTACCGAGTTTATGCGGTCGTTTTGGGACACCCTGTATAAATATTCATTAATCTGAATTTTAGAAGAAATTTGATGAAATGTTTTTGAAAACATTTTTTAACAGATTGAAGCTTTTGTTGAATGAAAATTGTAATAAATAACCTAATAGTTCCTTAACAGTATAATTACATTAATTTTTATAACTCATTATCTTCAAGCATTTGTAAATTTTCTTAAAAAATTTTGTAATCAGAAATATAAATACATTTTATTGAAATTTAACATGACATAGCGTATAAATTTAAGTTTAAATCTGCTGTAAGTCAAGAGAATATTTGACGCGTTTTGCTGTGTAAAATCCCAGTATAAATTTATATATTGTCACACCATAATAATTTAAATAACAAATAAATACCTTAATTTGAGCTAAATTTACACTTTTTAAGTTATATCACAAAAATTTGCCTTTTCAAACAAAATAATAGGATTTTAATAAACCAAATCACTGATTTTTGTTTTGATTTTTTTTAAGATGAAAACTTTGAAATTACTAGGGCTTTAATTTAAGCATTTAAATACAGAAGCGATTTCCAATGTTATCAAAATTGTTTTCCTTGGAATTCAAAAGATAGCGAAAAAAGAAAACATTATACTTTCCTACTAGACAAGAAATTTAATTTATTAAGATTTTATAGTTGTATTTGAAAATATTAAAAAGAAGAATACAACAAAAACCATTACACTCATTACGTAGAACAATAAGTTTTGAAAAAACAAAAATTATTTTCATATCCTATTGATATAAGAAATTTTTATTAAAATTGCTTATTGTCATTAAAGGCATTCATTTCTTAATGTGAAAAAAATAACAGAAGGGGTTTCTTTTTTAATATATTGAGGAAAAAATTATTCTTTCATTCTTACTTCTTCAATAAATCTATACTATATTTTATAGCAATATGTCTGCTTTCAAAACTTATTAATACCAAGTGTAATATTTTTAATCTATAAAAATAAGCCATAGTTAGACCCCTACAGCTGCATAGTTAAATCACAAATTTTCATTTTATTGGAGAACCAATTATTTTATATTCTTGATGTTGAAACAAATTTGACTTAAAAGAATAGTAAAGCGAATATTTAGAGTCAACATTTTGTTCGCGAAAATTACAAAATAAATCAGGAGCTGAAAATTTGTCCCATGGGTAACTAAAAATCCTGGATCGTCTCCAAACTAACTTAATATAATTTATTTTGGAATATATTAGTTTAAAATTTGCAGTATACGTAAATGATGCAAAAGAAGAATAAGGTATTTTCATTTAATGGTTAGTTAGGAAATGCCAATAGTGTTATTCGTAGTGAGAAAAGGAACTTTTTAGTACAACAAATTATATTAGATTCATTTTAAAAATTTATAATTAGCGGCATTGGCTTAGTAAAATTAAAGATTACAACCATAGTTAATGAGATTTTTAAATCTGTAACTTTCCAATGAAAATTCTTCACTCATTAAGTTTATTTCTGGAAGTTGTTTTAATTTATTGATATTTTCATTTGTCAGAGTATTAAACAAAATAATTCTGTTGAAGAAAATGAGTAAAGATATTAAAATCTGTAACCTAAACTTCCTAAATCAATATTTTGGTGTACAAACAATTATCAATGAAAAAATAAAGTTACAAGAAGACAAAAATTAGATTTATTAGGCTGTTTATTATAAATTTATTTCAAAACTTTCATGGGATATTCATCAAAATAATGCTTTAAAATAAAGTACAATTTTGATAACTATCCCAATATATAATATATATATATATTATTTAGATAAATATATAACTACACACACCTCACTAAATATAATACGCTAATATCCCAATATATAAAATATATATATATTATTTAGATAAATATATAATTACACACAACTCACTAAATTTAATACGCTAAAATTTGCAGAATTAATATAGTAATTATTTTCATCCATATGCAAACATTAATACAAAAGCAGAATTTTCAAAAAACAATTAATTTTTAATGAAACGTTTCTCATCCTATTTTAATTCAATACTTTAATTTAATGATCTTATTTTTTGAAGTATTCATTACAATTATTCAGTAAATAAATTTTGATCACACCTCATAAAATCCAATAAATGTAAGCAGCTTTAATTAATATTTTTGCAATTATTCTATTCCATGTAATAGAAAAATAAAATTTCTAGAAAACAATTGTTAATTAAGAGTTAAACATACTAAACTGTTTTATAATACCTTAGAATATTTAATGAGATCGCATTTCTTGAAGTATTCATCAAAAATATTCAATTAACGAATATCGAATATTCTTCACAAAATTCACACATACACACAATACCCTTAAATTCCTTAATTAATATTTTATCAATTATTTTGATTCAACGTAGTGTATAACAAAACATCTCATTATCCGGAATTTAGATGAGCAGGTTACCAACACACTCAAAAAGATTAACTTAATTTTATCTTTCAATATAAAATTGGTTTTTGCCTTACAGGGTACTCGTTATATTTGCTTAAAAATATTTTTAACAAAACTGCTTCAAAAAAATAGTTATTAAACGTTTCAAATGAAAATCTGCTTCTAGAAAACACTATCAAATTATTTTTCATAAAATAAAATAAGAAGAAATAGAATGTGCTGATTATCCTAATACACTGAAAACTAAGAAATATTTTAATTTAAATGAAGAGATTGAATATTTAAAAAAAATGAAAATACTAAGGGATAAGAATAAAAAGAAAATAGATATGGCAGATGAGAGTTTAAAAAATATTTATTTCATTTATTTAAATTTTAAATGTTTTGAGTATATTAAACTTACCCATCAACTTTTATTTACAGATAAAGCCATTTTTTTAAAGAAGCGACACAGTCTTATGTCCTATAAATTTTATTAAATTGTCTTCAAATTTAACGAGCAAATAATCATTAGTATTGTGTTAAAAACAATTATTTTGCTTTCATAATTTTATGTTTAGAGATTATAACAAAATGTTGAATATGTATGAGAAAATTACAATATAATTATGATGGCTGTATTTTTAATTTATTATTATCAATAATATTATAACTGTATTAAAATTATTAAAAAATTCTTAGAGTGTTTATTTGTCTGAATTTTAAAAAATATATTTTATCTCAAAGTTTATCAGTTAAATTAATTAAATTATAACCTGATTGTATTTTGAGGTGTGTTTGAAATTCAACTTTAAATTGAAGGTTATAAATAACAATAAGTAACTTAATATAGGATATAAATAACAATAAGTAGCATATAAAAACGCTAGATGAATTAATTAGTTAAGAGTTAGAATATTAATCCTAAAATGTTGAAAAATATATTTGATTTTTAATAGCTTTATACAAGAAAACTAATATAAACTATATTATACTTAGGCTGGCCAACTTGCTTAGTGGTCAGCGTGCCTGACTATGGATAGGAACGTCCTGGATTCGAATCCCGGTTCTGGCATGGATGTACTTTCTCTCTCTCTCTATTATGTCTTTGTCATTTTCTTTAGTGTGTGAATGAAGTATGAATGATCCCTACCCTATAAACGGGTCCCTATGGCACGTGTGAGGGTGCGATCCCGGGGTAACGCCTCGGCGGCTAAGAGGTCACTGTTTCTGGCCGGTTCCTTCGGTATCATGGAACAATAGATTAATAAACTCTGTTGCAGTTGTAACTGTATACAATCTGCCATTGGAAAAAAAGACATTACACTTAGCAAAATATCTTTTCTAACTAAAACCATCAAAACTAAATTTTTGGGAGTTTCGTATTTTGTAATTTAGCATTATTATTTCTTGATATTAGTGTCTATTTTTATTTCGTATCGTTTAAATAACTAAATTCATGGAATTTCTTATAGTTCATTAAGCCGTGTTGAGCTATTCAATCTAAAACATACTGTTAAAAAAAAAAGTTATCATATATATTTTTCATATAATTATATATATTTTTGCAACATTTACCTATCTCTGACTGTAAAATATTTTGCATATTTGCAAACAATTTTAATTTGAATGATTTTTTGTCAAACATTTTAAGACCTGTTTTTTGTATGTTATTAGGGAAAATATTGTCTTCCAATATATGTTCCTTTGTGTCTTTTGTTATACTTACAAATTTACATTATACTTTGTAATATTTGCAAATTTTACGGAAATTCAAATAGAATATTTTTTAAAGTCTTTTATGAACTCACCATTTTTACAATTATTTTTATAACGAATGAAAAATATTTGATACTGTAAAAACATCTTTTATCAAGTTACAGCTACCATTTTTAACTTAGAAGTGAAAGTATAGTACAAGATAAAAATATGCCATGACAAATTGTTTTCAAAATGTTTTGTAAATCCTACAAAAGAAAATATTTTCTTTGAAAAAATATTGGTTTTAATGTATTTCAAATATGTATACTTTAATTCCATCTGATTCTATGGAGTTAAATATAACATATTTTAATGAAATCAAAACTCAAGAAGCTCTTGTAATATAATTGTGTTTTATTCATTTTTTTAAATGTAAGTGTTGCTGAGAAAAATTTTCAATTTATACAAAGAATTTTCGGAAAACTCTCCAAATAAAAAAGTTGTTTGAGTTGAAAAGAAATCAGAATAGAGGAGAATCTTATTCCCTTAAACATTGACTAAAACATATTAAAATTTATTTCAAAACAACTGGGACATTAAAGAATTTTCAGAGAAATTTCAAAACTTTTCATCTGAAAAAAACTGAGAAAAGTCATTGTGACACAACGTTAAAAATTTAATTTTCAAAGCCGAATAAGAAATTTTTACGTTTCCTTCTAACTTATTAGGAATAGTTCAAAAGATTCAATGACTTTTCAGTCATTAATAAATAATATGAAATATAAAAATTACTTATGTTTTCATATGAAATATGTGTAAAATATAGTTTTCCAAATTTCAAGATTTACAAAATAGTGAAAAATTTTTTGACATTAACAAGAATAGTTTAATTGAAAGACAATTTGGAATTTTTTTTAATCTAATTGAAATAAATGAAATTCATCGCAAAACTAGATAAATATTTAGATAAAAAAAAGTATAATTAATACGCAAGGGGTGCATGAAAAGAAGAAGTTATACATTGGTATTTCTTTCCCATATGATTCAAAATATTACTTTTAAATTCAAATGACATATTTTAATGTAATGTTTAAAGGTTTATGTTTAATGTTCAATACTTTAAAATTAATTTTTAACAATTTAAAGCTTTCTTAACTGAAAAAAACAAAATTATTTGAATATCAAAATATTTGTATAATGTCAGTTTACACCAAAACCAATATGCTGAGTATGAATTCATACAATGATTTAATTATTCAACATATTTAATTTTTAAAAATTCTGTTTTGCTCCCTTTTCTCAGCTAATAAATAAACCTACAAAATAAACTATTTCTCATAAATTCTTATGAATAATATAAAAATATTAAACTTTGTCATTTTAAAGTTTGCTAATTTATAATTATTTTACTATTTTAAATTATAGATTACTATTTTATATAGTTATTTTTATTGCCCTCAATAATTGTATAAAATATTAATTTATAAATTCATTAAATACTTTTTAAAAATGCAAAATAAATTACATAAAAATCATTAAAATAATCTTAGCCATATTCTTTCTAATATTTACAATATTTTTTATAAGCTATTAAAAAATGCCTTTATTTTTATAATGTGTAACGAATAAACCTTTATTTTGTTTGAATTTCAGAAATTTCAATGTGATTTCCTTATTCAAATAAATAAGGAAAGTAAAATCAAAATTGAATCATAATGTATTTCGGCGGTTGTTACTTGCTATGGAATAAATTACATCACTCTTTTCATCTTTTAAGCATTTCTTTCAAT
This sequence comes from Latrodectus elegans, assembly GCA_030067965.1. Lineage (NCBI taxonomy): Eukaryota > Metazoa > Arthropoda > Arachnida > Araneae > Theridiidae > Latrodectus > Latrodectus elegans. Next base: position 96,946,429 of record CM057820.1, on the reverse strand, counting down.
CCACGTAACCATTTAAATCATTTCTTAGCTCTTTCAACATTTGTTTACTCATTAATTATTAAACCAAAAGAATGCTGGTAAAGTCAAGTAGTGTGAGTTGTATTGAACCTGGGAATTTTTTGAACATTTTAGACGCTTGAGTAAAAAAATAAATAAATGGCTAAACTATCATACATTAAACTATGATAAATGACATCAAGCAACTCTCTCTTCTCCCCTATTTATAAATTATTCAACCTAAATTGTTTGCTGCAGAACCCTCATTCCTCTAATTATTGTGAGCAAACAAGACTTAGCTTCCAACTCCTCTTAGAGGTACCGTTTAGCTTATTTGTCATTGAGGTCTCCCTACACATTATACATATTTAGATACCAATTCTCACACCCCTCATTAAAAATAAACCTACATAACTGTTTCATTATCGTAATAATCGTAAAATCATTAACCAGAGACACAACAACAGAGCCCCGATTTATGCTAAATGCTTCCATCATCGATGCTTCTATCACACATCATTGACAGATTAAAATATTGAATGTAAATATATTTTCTTTTTGTTTTATATATCTGTTTCACATATTTTAAGATCTAAGATCACATATCTAAGATATGATTAACAATAATAGAACTTATTAACATGTAAAATTCTTAAATTGTGATTAGCATTCTTAATTAGAAAATACAGCGGTAGCAGATCGATTATAATTTTTCGGATAGATTAATTGTGTTTAATAAAATAATCACACTTAATTTGCTTAAATTGAGAATTGTGCTCTTTAAATTAGTTTGTAATTACTAATGCATAATGGTATGCATAATGCGAAAAGCATTATAATTGTTTTATATTCTGACAAAATTCACTAATCTTTATTAGTGAATTTTAATTGAATATAAATTTGATAATAATCAAATATAATTTGAATATAAATTCAACTTCAAATTCAGTGTGCAATTAAGCATTTTTTGGGAAATTAAATTATATTGATTGAAAATAATTTGAATTTACGATCCATATTTTGAAAAACTTATTATGAAGAATATATGAATATTTAATTAATATATATAAATGTAAATATAATAGATATATAAATATAACAATTCATGTTCAGTAAGGATAGATAGAATATATAATGTAACAATTTTTGAATTTATCATTTTGTGTTGATCTTGCATAAGTTTAAGACAATTTTGACCTTTAATCTAAAATATTATGATCATTCAAGCTTCGCAAAGTAATATTTAAGATTAAATATTTAATTTTCTGAATAAAATCACATCAATAGACAAAACAAAAAATACATTTAATGAGTTCAGATTATCACTGTTTTAATCTTTGATAAGGAGAAGGATTATTTCATATGTTATTAAAGTTATGAGATTTGAAAATGTGTTGTTCATTGTAGATTATTATAATTAATTCTATTGTGAAGCTTCTAACCAGTTAGAGACTTTAATACTGTTTTCTGAAGCATAAAATAATTATTTCAATTCAATTCATAAATTGTTTTCTGAACCTTTTTGTGGTTTTTAAAGATGTCCCAGTTACTAAAAATATGTTTCTTCTCATGCTATAATTAAAAATGTTTTTGTACATAGTCAGTTTTAGAACTAGCAGTATTTGAATTAATGCTAGTAACATAACAAATAAAGTATATTAAAACTTGCTTTATCAATTTATTATATATAGAACAAAAATATTTTTGCCTTAAGTACAAATTCATGCATTCACTTGTAGTGAACTGATAGTTTTGAAACAATTGATATTTTATCAATCGTACTATCATATAGTTCTTCAATCATTCATCCCAATTTCCCTTTTGTATCTTCGGCAATATTTCATTGGTGTATTTCTCGAGTGATGCAATTACGGATTTAAAAATTGATTCATAAAAAAATTCTAAATATTTTGTTATCATAATATATATTAAAAGAATAATGATTATTAAATCAGCTATTACAATCAACATTAAACTAACTGACAGCGTTTTTATCAAATAGCTATAATCATTGTTACTCATCGTAATAAATTCTATACATAAAAATTTTAATGCAAATTTGTATTTCATCCATTTATTGAAGCTCAAGTGTTTCATTTCAATAATTCAAATTCACAAACATGTTTATTAAAAAAAGGTTTTTTAATCTTTTGGAGAAAATTATTTATTTTTAAATACTATTTTGTCACTAAAAATAGATCTTTTTAAAAATTTTCTATTTCAAAATTTTTGATTTTAAAAATAATTTAGCCGCATTTAATTATTTTATTGGGAATTCATTTTTTTACTGTCTATATTTAATATTTTTCATCTGTTTGGAAATTTTAAGTTTTATTACTAAGCTGAATTTATAAGCTTAAGACTTTATAAATTTAAGACTTTCTTTTTCTTCAATCTAAAAGAATAATAGAATCATTCAGTATCAAAAACCAATTAATATATATTTTTTAAATGTTTTAAAAAATATACTATTCAAAAATTATTTACCATAGCATTAATCTTTTTTTGTGGTTAAAACTAAAATTCTATCTTCGTTATAATTTATAAATGATTAAAGTCATAGAGATCAAAATGCAGATAGAGTTTCCTATTATTAATATATAATTTAATGATATTTTTATATATAGTCATTAAGGAAGATTATAGTCTTATATTATCCAAATATTTGTTTTCTTATATTTCCATTAAAATAAAAATATTTATCGATATTGGACGGCAAATAAGAATATCGTTACTCAGTGCACATACTATATAAATGAAATTTTCCTTTAAAATTGCTAAAAATGAAAACAATATAAATCATTTATGTAAGTCTGAGAAAAAATTCTAGCAATAAATGTAAATAAATGAGAAAATATAACTGTTTTCGAGAGTCTACTCTTTGTGTAACATTCTGGAAAGAAAAAACTGAATTAAAAAAAGTACTATTCGTTGTTTCTCGTGAATTCTTAAGTTACATTCTATATACTTATGATTCAACATTTGTGTCACGTAAACCTGCCGTTAAGGACATCTACTTTTCTTAAAAAGCTTGCAACTAAAGATATTATGTTACGTGATTTATCAAAACTTTTCGTGTTCGATTATTTCCCGCTATTTATTTCTTTTTTATTGAAATATTTAGTGTTGATTTTAATATTTCCTTAAATATATATATAGTTTGAATTTAAAAAATAATGAATAGAAATACTGCCCTATAAAAAATTATAATTTACTTAACTTTTCTGTAATGGACAGATTATCTTAAATTAAATTATGTTCTTTATATATATATATATATATATATATGTATAAATATATGTATATATATATATATATATATATATATATATATATATATATATATATATATATATATATATATATATATATATATATATATATATATATATATATGTATAAATATATGTATATATTTAACAAAAATTTTATTTAAATAAGACAAGATTAAAATATCTTCAACTAAAAGTGAAGCACATTTCAAACAATTCATTTTAAGATTTTCAAAAATCAAATAATTTATGATTAGAAAATCGAGCTGGTTAGAAGTTCTCATTGATTCCTGAACATTTTTAGCTGATTGTTTCAATTTTAACATTTAACTGTTTTAATTTTGATTACTACGCACTGTGTGTTTTAAGCAAATACTTAAATAAACAATAAAATAGTTTTATCTGTTTCATTGACATAGCTAAAACATCTTACTGAGTATAGTATGCTTCACTTACAAATAAACTAATAAAATTTTTCAATGACATATTAATTATGCGTTAATATCTTCAGTGAAAGACACTTCTAAAATTAAATATAATAATTTCTACTCTACTGAAAAAATATTCATGTTGATTTTCTTTAGTTTAACTTACTCATATACTTTATTTACTGTAAACAACTGACTTTTCTAACAATAAAAATGATTTTAAGTTTGTTATTGGTCAATGATAATTTAATAAAAATCAAATCTAACTATGCAAATTCAGCCTGCTACAAGTTGTAAATTATAATATACTTTAAAGGCTAATACAAGGACTCTAGAAAACTAAACTTTATGCGCAAAAGTCCCAATTACTCGTTATAAAATGAGAAAATGAATAACTAATATTCTCATTCATTTTTATGAAGTTGTTTCAATTGTAAATAATAAAACTGATCTTGAAAATTTAATTAATAATAAGCTAAACTTGAAAAATCATATTACCCAAATTATTTTTAAACACCTTTTTTTAAATTAACTTCTTTTTAAAAATATTTTTTAAAAAGAAGAAGTCTTGAAAGTTATTTCAAATTAAATTTCTAGATAAAAAAATATTATTGATTTGATAAAAAAAAGTACTAATAGAATTATATTTATTTATATCTTCCCCATTTTGGCAAATATTAGCAAAATTAAGATGAAAAGACTTATTTCATGTCAAAATAAACTACTAAGAATGCTTATTATTTCTAGATGATTTATCCAAAATAAAGGCATATACAAAGATCTTAAAATGAAACACGTATTGCCATCTTAAAAAACATTTTGGTGCAAAGTTAAAATGAACAAAACCAAGAATTTTACTGGTCTATTGCATAATATCATGTTATCAGAAAATAGAAGGTTAAGACAAATAATTTTTTTTTCATTGTATGCCCGTTAACTGAATATTAGCAGAATTTATTCGCAAGTTAACAATTAACTATGACTCTATTTTTTCATCAAAGGTATGCTCCTACTTTTCAATTGTGAACTTCTCATTTGATGAAATTAAATATAAATAAAGATGAATGAAGAAAAGCTGTAGTTCTGTTGACACTCGAATTCTGATCCAATTTATTTGCTTCATATGCACGTGTTTTAACAAATGGATTCTCCACTTATTTAATTGGTTTGTCAAAAGAAATTAATTATATGAATAATGAAAAGACAAGTCATGGAAAAAGAAAGAAAACACGCGAGTTTCAATTAAGCTGTTATTTTAATAATAATTATTTCTGTCAAAATCAACATAAAACAAAACTTTTTATCACAACACCCTAAAATTAATATATCAACAACAATAAAATGGGAACCATATAATTAAGAAATTAATAAATTTATTTCAAAACTCAAAAAAATTTAAAACATTATGAAATTATAATAAATAGGAAAATATTAAATGTTAAAAAAATTAACAACAAAAAAAATAACACTGATAAGCTATTTTCAAAGCAATTTCTGAAATAAAAAAATATAAAAACTTCCAACATTTATTTAAAGCTTGAACCGTATTTTTTTTATTAAAACACACAAGGCATTATATCTGCTAAATGTATTTAGGCTGACACATTGACTTCTGAATGAATAAATATATAAAATATTTGTAAAATAAAACTTTAAAACATCTGAATGTAATTTTATTTTTGGACCAATATTTGAATCGTAGTTTCTGCAAAAACATTTTGATTTAAAATGTTAATAAATTTGCAATATGTAATAAATTTGAAGTGTGCAGAATATTAAAATTTAATTAAACTGTTTTAAAACCAATATCACTTACAAAAGTATTTTTAATATTTTTGTTTTCCTAATGCCAAAAGCTGAGCATTGGAAAAACTCAAATACTAAATTATTGTAAAAATTACTAAAACATTTACTTGGTACTTAAAAAATTTCCTTAAAATTAGATGTTTCATCACAGCAATTCGTTCAAATAATTTGATCAAATATTTGAAAAAGGTTTCTTGCTTAAACATCTGCTTTTAACAAAATATTTTGCATAAAAAAAGGCATTTAACATGAGAATGTTAGAAGAGGTATTTTAGACAAGAATTTGTAGCTTAATTCAAAAATTTACACTCCTTACTTGAAACAAATACTGAAATTTCAAACAAATGCCTGAATTAATTATCGATATCTCTATTATAATTTAGAAAAAATATTATCGGATAATATTTTAATTACATTTCTTTACAATTATCAACATTTAAGGAAAACTTATCTTAAAAATCACAATTGTTTGCCTGAATATTTAATGCTTATTAAGAAATATCGAAAACAAAATTTTATTGAATATAAAGTATAATTTTATTTTTTATTTTGAAAAAACTTTATATATTTCACTTCAAAGTTGTAAAATTTTCAATAGATTTTAGAAAGTTTTGCTATTGTTAATTTCGAAAAAGTATCTTCTGCTCTTCATTGCAAAGAAAAAAAAGAGAAAAACTTTTTTTAATCTAAAACTAAAAAAGAATAACATAGTAACAAATTAAATCATAAATCTAAATCCTTATAAAAGTTTTTTTTTTCTGAAAATTTATTTCTTGTAAAAGATTTTGTAGTGGAAAGTAAACAAATCTAAGAAGATGAGAAATTAATTTGTTTGCCTGTCCTAAATTTCAAAGACAAACTTTTGTCAACGATTTATTAATTTGGAACAAATTAAAACAATGTAGTTTTCGTTTGAAACGACAGTGGGATATTTTTTTTATTTTTCTTTGAATTTATCATAAAGATGGATGTGCTTGATATACTTTTCTGGATTCATTTTAACTTTCTTCCTACATTTGAACTTTTTTTAAAACATCACAGCGCAAGGTTGGATTTGAATACTTAATTCGTTATTCAAGATATGCATTTATACTTTTCCTTATATCTTTATAAATTACTAAAAGGTCATTAGCTTAAAATGAATTTAGATTTCAAAATTTATATATTTTCATATAAAGGTAAATTGTTTTACTCACAGTTACTTATGCATAGTTGCTCATATAGTAAATTGTTATTTCTTTTCAAAAAACGGAAAAAAATCTCTAAAAGATTTTATAAACTACATTTTGAGATATTCAATTTGGTAAACAGAATGTTTCAAACCTGTTTTTAAGACAGTGGTTTCTAGTGAAAAATGTGTGTTTTTTTGAAAAACTATTTGCCTACTTTGCTCAAAATGTTGTGTGACATTGCGAAATGAAATCCGATGTTTATTACCTGAAATCAAATTGTAAGAGGTGTTTGGATTGCTTCAAACACATTTCAATTACAAAATTTTTAAGTATCAATTTCGAGGCTTCCACCGTCTCGTATACTCATACCCTTCATATACTTCGATCGGTGGTGAATGGAAGTAACCACAAACAGGTTTGTTTAATTGTTCACCAACTGTACTTTTACAAAAAAAAAAAAAAAAAAAAAAAAAAAAAAAAATTTATTTTTTAAAAAATAATAAAACAATTGTTATTAAAAGAGAAAGAATATTCAATGGATTACAAGTTTTTCTCTGCACTCAACGATTCGCATAAATAATAAATTTGAGAAACATTAATGAAACACAACCTTTTCTTACTGAGACCAGAATGAAATAGTATGTATTGTTATACATTCTAGCATTAACTGAATCACATTAATATAAAGCCAGTAGCAGTTATAACTTAAATTAATTAAAACATTCTAATGAAAGTTTTAAAACGAAACCTATTTTATGTTTCAAGTGAGCCAACATTTAACACCTAGATAAAATATTCACTTTATTTCTTAAAGTCTTCTCAATTCATCCCCGAGATAAACTTTATGGCTAAAGAGAAAGCGAATTTCATTTATACAGATGAGATAACATAGGATAAAGAGTAAAATAATTTAAAACTGATAACAATTTATCGAAGTGTGAAAATATATTGTTTTGGTTTTTAATGCTTCAAGTTATTATGTTTTTATTGATTCAAGTTAAGTAATTTCAATGATCAAGGACATTTTGTAGTATCAAATAATGAAAGAAAAATATAAATTGATGAATGTATAAATTGCTTTAGATAACTTATTTAAAAATATTCTTGAGGTAATCATAAAAATAATAGCAAACGGCATGCATGGAATAATTCAAAGATAGAAAATTTTCGTATAAGCAAATTTTTTCAATTATATATTTTCCAATCAACTGAATAATTTATAAAATATTTTGGTGACGAACCCTCCTTATTATAAAAAATTATAATATTTATATCATCTTAATAGAAATCGCAAAGTTTATATAGCTGAAGTATACAATTATATTAAAAATTAAATTACCTTAATTCTTAGCACTAGCTTTATATATAATTAACTTTATTTAAATAGATTTATTAAATTTAGAATAATAAATACTAATAAGAATATTTTATTTTTGCACACAATTTATCATGCCTTAATAATTATTAAAACTCATTCTCAATTAATTAAAGTTTTTATATTTTTCTGAAAAACTTAAATTGTATTTTTTATTTTTGAAGTCAGTGAATAAACATTTCATCAAACTGATTAAAAAATTGTTTTTCTTGTGATTAATAGGAGAAATGTTTTTTTAGAAAACATATCTTTTCTTCTTAAAAAAAATAATTCATCATTGCATGAAACAAAATTCTAATTGTATTTCAGGAACACGAAATGATTTGAAAAAAGAGCAGTTTAATAGTCTGATATGTGTTCCTTTCTTTTCTTAAGAAAGTCTACTCCGTTTAACAAGACAAACTAATTATTTTCCTTTGCAATTACATCGTCATCATTAACGAAGAACATTTACTGATTTCCGAAATTTTTATCTTTTTTGTAAAACACTTTCTAAATTTAATAAAAGCTTATTTTTCTTAGTATTTTCACCAAATTATTAGACAATTATACGAAAGTATTTTTTCCAGTAATGCTGAAATGTGCAGTTTAACTAATTAAGCTAAAACTTTTAGTTTGATATTTATGCAACGATAAATTGTGCTCCTGATAACATTTGTACTTTATTGTTAGCTTAACCCCTTGACTGACGAATTAAATGGAATTTGATGCGACAAAAAAAACTATTTAATTTCGCTTAATTGAACTACACCATCAATTTACACCATCATCCCCACTTTCATATAATGCATCCGGCTTATACATGTTACGGGGATTATTTATAATCTTTACTAAACTCAAATATTGGCTAGTATAACATTCACCGTGCGAGACTTCTGCTAAACTGAACTCTTACTTTCAGTGTGCTTTTTTAAATGAGAATCGTCGAACGAGTGAAGCAACTATGTAATCTAATTGTAACTTGCACGGCGTCCGCCGAAAGAAGCGCTTGACGAGTCTGACTCGTCAAAGTCTGTGATGGCCCAGGAAATCAATGACGAGTCAGACTCGTCAAAGTCAGTCAAGGGGTTAACAAGGTTTAAATATGTTGAATTTTAACTGCGAATGTTTCTAATATGCTTATTAGAAATGATTTCAAAATGACTTAATGATTAATGACTTAATGATTTCAAAAATTATTCATTTATCTATTAATAATATCTGTCATTTTTATTTCAATATTTAAATTTCATTTTAATTAATTACAGTACAATGTTGAACATCAATTTTATTTTACGAATGCCGAATATTGGCGGGAATTAAGCCCTTAATTCACAGGTATCCCAATACTCCTTAACAGTGTCCTTATATTAAAAAAAAAAAGTACGGAAATTTAAAAGTTCAAACATCAATTACTTTTTAACACCATCTTCAAAAAGCAAACAGAAGAGAGTGGCAAATTTAATTGATTTAGCTTGACCCAGGTTGGATCACAAGGAGGGCTATTCCTAATGTTGAACATTTTCAAATACAGTCAAATGCGTTTATTATATACATATATATATATATATATATATATATATATATATATATATATATATATATATATATATATATATATATATATATATATATATATATATATATATATATATATATATATATATACAAAATCCATTAGAAGGAGATAGAACTGAAATTTATGAATTATTTTATTTAAATAAAAAATTTACAGATAAAATAAATTCAAACTTAAATTAAGTTTATAATTAAAATTAACTTTAAAAGAAGTTTACATAATAATATATGCAAAAAACGCAATGATATATAAAATGGCAATAAATACGATATTTTTAATACAATGTTAATTTTTCCGTTATAAAACATTTGTCTGTAAATATCAAAAACTTTTATTATAAATGTTCGTTAAATATTTTGAAATTATAAAATTTAAATCTACTTTAATTCTTAACAAAAATCATAAGTTAAAATGTAAATCAAACTTACACTAAATGGAGCAAAATTAAATAGTCTAATTATATCATAGACATACCTAGTGCATTAACGAACACAAAATAACTTTAATATACTGTGTAAACTCTATTTAACTTAAACTAAAAATTCTCAGTAAATGCTAGACTTAAAAATTCTTAAAAAGTCAGTGAGTGTAATAGAAACACTCTATAAATTTGATTATTCTTGAATACTGGTATTTATTGTAAGTAATTTGGCAATCACAAAAAAAATTGCGTAACCATCTGCAAAATTTTTAATTTTTTTCTAAATTTGTCATTTAAAATGATTTGTCACATTCTGGATTTTTTCAAACTTTAATTTTAAAATATTTCTCACAGAAATCGAATGGTCAGCAATATAATCTTACATCCATAAAAACTAATACTTCAAAGATTGTTGCATTCTCACTTACTTCGAAGAAGAGAAAACACCCTTCTCATCCTCCACACTTAGAAAAATTCTGAAAAAAGGAAAACTGAATTTACATATTCTTCATTTGAATACATCAAACAGTCCAAAATGTTTTAAAGGCAGCAATAAATAGCTTTAATTTAGCAATATTATTTAATAAATTGTTATAATTAATGCAATGAGCTTATGTAACAGCTCAACAATTATATATATATATATAAATTCATACATCTAAGTTATAATACTTGCATATAAGGTTCTATTAAAGTTGCTGATTTGCTGAAGTGATTATAATTGTTGATAAGGATTTTGAAGTCAAGATATTTTTAAAATTCAAGATTAAGATGTTATTCAGTAATTCATACTATTTATATATTTCCACTGAATTAAAAAACATTCAAAATTTTGATTCTATGAATTACTTGAATAAAAAATATAAAAACACTTTTGCCACTTAAACATGTTTATAAAAGCTAAATAGAAACAATGAATTTGAAAATTAACAAATTGTATGGATAATGTAAATAATTTTCATAATAATAGCGTGAAAATAATTTTTTTCAACTCATTTGAAAATATATTTTAGAAACAAAACATGGAGTGAAATAAATTAATTAATTCAAAATAAAGACGATTTGGATATATGGAATCAAACTACATTTGCATAAGGAGCAAAAAATTAGTAACAACTAATTTGAATATTTTTAAAACATTTGCACGCGCGATTAAGAGAATTTTAAAACAACTCTGAAAATATAAAATTAAGATAAATTAGCATTATGTTGCTCATAAACTCACATGCTCATAAATGTTTGATCATCAAATTTTATTGCATTACCATAAAGAGTAATATATTTTAGTATGTTTCAGAGATATTGTAATATTTAAAGACATTATACAAATTGGTATCATTGAATCTCACCTTTATAAAAAATACTATAATTAAGTTCAAGTTTACTGCAGATAATGTTTAAAATTTAAAACATGAAAAACATAGTTCGTAAATACTGAAGAAATAGCTAGTAAAAGTGTTATAAGTAACTATTAACATAATTTATAAAAAAATTCTAAAATAAATGCATAAAAACATGAAAAGATGTAAGTAAATTTTATAAATAATTACCTATTTTCAAAGCGGAAAAATGTATATTCGTGTTTCTGTAATCACAAGCCATTAAAGAGAAAAGGAAACTAAAGCACATTAAATGGAATTCATCGTAAACTAATAAAAATCGAATGGAATTTTTTTAAAAATCTGTAATAAAAGAATTAAAAATTATCAATGTTTATTATAGTGTTATTTTTTTACTTCAAGTCCATTATGAAATATTTCTATAGCCTCATATAGGATATCACAATTATTTTTTCAAGTACAGACTTCACTTTGAAGTATATGTTAGATTGCTTACATTTTAAAACAGTGCTTTCTTTATTATTTTTGCTTTGCAAAAAAGAAATCCTACATTTGTAGGGAGAATAACATACACATCAATCTTCAAAGTTGTTCTGGGATTTTTAAAGAATTTTTCTTTAAATGTATGAAATATATTGGAAGTTAAGTTTTGCCTTTTTGCATCAAATTACATAAAACGTCGAAAAACTAATCATTCATTTGAATGATATTTACATTTTTTAAATAAATAGAAAAGCTTCTTGTTTTTCTAGAAAAGCTTCTTGTTCATTTTTTTATCAAAAAGAGAAACTCCCACAACTTGACTAGAAAAGATAAGAAAAATTATGCATAGGAAAATTTAAGGAAAAAGTATGGTTAAAAATTTGAATATATACTGAAATTTTGAAAAAAAAGGAAAAATAAGTATGAGTAGTAAACGAAATATATGTAAGCTGAGATTAGCAGACATCAAAACACACAAGCATCATAAAAACTAGTACAATAAACTATTTAATTTCAACTCTTTATAAAGAATTTTTTTTAAAAAAAAGGTTTATTGAAAAGAAACCTGAGAAAAATGACTGATTATAAATTAAGAAGCTTGAATGTAATTATTTAAAGTAAAATTTTTAATTATCAAAGCTATAAATATTGAATATTTTAGTTATACCAATTTAATTACTTTATACATTTATTATACTTTAAAGGATGATTTAAATAAAGGTATTAGTATCTTTAAATGATATTTATGTGCTTATCTTAAATTCTTTATAGATGAAAAACAATGATTATGAGTCATATTAGCTACGTGTTCTGCTTCATTAATGGAATTAAAACCATTAGTAAAGCAATACCATTAGTAAACTAATATGCTTGGTTATAAAGTTATTTTTTTTTAATTTTTTCTTCGAATCTGATAAATAATTTATGTAACATTTCAAAATCTTAAGAATCGTTTCAATAAATTTCAGTATACTGAAAGGTTTATGGTTCTATATAATTTGCCCTATGAATTTCTTAAATAATTAAAGGCGATTAGTTTCACCTAAAAAATTATAACTGCTAGATCATTGTAATATTTATATTTGATGAGCAATTATTTATATTTAAAATTATGAGAGATACTTTCAATCTCTCTCTCTCTCTCTCTCATTATAATTTAGCTATAAATAATTATTCAAATAATAAATATATATTACAATTCGGGATTAAACTTTAATAATATATAATCAATATAATACGTATTATTTAACGCCAAAACACACGGATTTTGCATTTTTTATTAGAATGTATTAAAAAGTATAATTAAAGATTTTAGAACAAAATATGTATAACTTTTAGTAGTTTATCTTCATATATTTTTCTTGCTTCTAAGTAGTAATCAGAATTACAAGCAGCATGTCGTTTCCTTACTTATCTGCTAGAATATTGCTAGAATATTCCAGAACTAATATGCAAAAGAATAAAGTGTGTGTGTGTGTGTGTGTGTGTGTGTGTGTGTGTGTGTGTGTGTGTGTGTGTGTGTGTGTGTGTGTGTGTGTGTGTGTGTGTGTGTGTGTGTGTGTGTGTGTGTGTGTGTGTGTGTGTGTGTGTGTGTGTGTGTGTGTGTGTGTGTGTGTGTGTGTGTGTGTGTGTGTGTGTGTGTGTGTGTGTGTGTGTGTGTGTGTGTGTGTGTGTGTGTGTGTGTTTAGAAATCACTTCATACAAGATATTCGGTGCTTTCATTCAATTGTATAAGTCTGCATATCAAAAAAAGGAGAAAAATAATTTGCTATGAATTTTGGACAGGAATGAGTTAAATTGCTGGAGAATTGAACATTTTCTTCATAATTCTCGGCAGAGCATGGCGCCATGCTTTTCCTCAGTTTCGTTTCTGAGGGGTCATGAATACTTAACAAAGCATCTCCATTGCATTGGAATCTTTACGAATTATGGCGGCCCGCTTTGTAATTCGGCAGACCTGATCAATAGAGGCGCTCTTCGTCTCTGTGCGTCCCTTTATGGTGTTTCTGAAACGACAATGTATATCCCTGCTAGGAAAATTTTAAGGCACTGACTTCGGTTATTGCCCTTTCGGTTATCTATTTTCTGTTAGTATGTTCCTATTTGCCTTGACATTAGAATAAAATAAATAAATAAAGATAGAGCTTATTTTTTCCATAGGTCACTTTTTGCTTAAAAATAGCAAATAGAATTACTCTTGCATATTGTTTTTTCATTTGAGTTAATATAAAAAATATTCATAGACATAAATTAATAAATCATTTAAAAATAGAGAAAATATGTTTTATAATATTTAAAAAAAAACATAAGATAGCCATTTGTGGCATAAACTTCGAATATTAAAATAAATAAGATCACTTAATGTACAATAATAATTGTATGTAATCAAAACATTTATGCATATTGTACGAAAATATTCATTGAATAGCAAGAATTCTTTTTATAACTAAACATTTCCTTGTGAGAAATGTTCAGCTATCTTTACCATAAGTGTTCTCTAATAACTCCTTAAGAAGTTTTTGCAACTATTTTAGGAAATAAATTGTTTCTTCATAAAATGAGGATTTATTGGTTTATATGCCAGCCTAAAATTTTTCTCATGCATATGAAAACTAATGAGAATAGAAACCTCAATTTTAATTTCAAATAATGACTACAACTATTTATATCCATGAAAGAAGAATTCTTCAACTCAAAGCATTACCTACCTTTTAGGGCCTAAATTCACTCCTAGCAAATCAGGAAAAATATTTTTACAACTATTTCTTTCTCCAAGAAGCCCCAAAAAATTAAAAATTACTCTTTTGGAACCGTCTTGAACTTTGATTTCTTCGTGTGAAGAATTTTTCATATTTATCATCTTTTACTAAAAGTTTGAAAATTCTTTTCCAATGATTATGCTGAAATTTATTTAAAAAAATATAATTTTAGCATTTACAGATTGAATATCTTTAATGAGTTAAGTTAGATTATTCTTGTAGCTAGGTTTAACAATGATAGTTTGCCTTTCTGCCTTACTTTTTGTGTAGAATAACTGAATCAATCACTATAAAATTCCTTTAACGTGAGAAATTTTGTTTGATTTTTAAAGGATATAACTTCCACTAATGTAGTGTATTATGGTCTTATATTTAAAGACAAATAGAAATATTATGCCTTCTTCCCTATTCGATCTATATATTAACACATGGTAGAATATTAAGGAAATACACTTTTAAGAAATTTAATGGTACATTTAATTAACAAATGTTTTTTAAAAATATAAACATAACATTAAAAGAGAATATTTATTAAAAAACTGCAGCCTTGTAATTTTAACAAAAATACACACGTTTTTGGTTTTGAAATAAATTTACAAAATTTAGCTAATTAAATGAAAGAAGATTCATTGAATTGTCATTCGGTTTGCTCTAAAGAATTTTGAATTCTTTTAGAAATCATAAGTGTTCAACAGGAATTCTTGTGTTGATATTTTATTCCCATAAGGGCAACTCCATATGAAAAAAAAATACTTCTGCTAACTGTTTCTACTATAAGGGGAAGAATTGAAAATTGAACACTCAAGTATGTGATAATAGGTGAAATGATTTTATGAAAATAAAAATTAGAATAGATTAAATATCTAGCATAATTAAATTTGTCATCAATTTCTACATCAAGATACTTAAAATATTATTATATCATTTTAAGAAAAGTAGTGAAATTGTTTTCAAAAGTTTCAAAAATATTGTTTGATATTTTTCTTGACTTTCTGTGTTTTATCCAAACATCCAAACATGTAAAGATAAATTTCATTTTTCTTCAAATCAAGTTTTTTTTTTTTTTTTTTTTGTTTGAAGTTACAAAAATTATATTAACAGAAAAATTATGTAAATATGCACTCAAATGACAAGTTTGTGCACTTTCAATAAAAAATGCTGCCTTTGTAACAATTTATCTTGACGTAAAATATAAATTATTGAAATTTAATTTTTTTCACTTATCTTAAGTAAAAAACACTCCCTATTTTCACAACTTGCATATCTATTATACATTGTTGGTGAATCATTTTGCTTTAAGTCGGTTAGAATCTCTGAAAACAATGCAATTTCTAATAATCTTCGAATGATTAATGATGTCACTAATAATAAATGGAATAAATTGACTTTTTAACTTTAATCACATAAGCTCTCACGATCTCGCTCATGAACAAAGCGAAATAAGTGCTGCTTCACTTTCTATTTGCACTTCTAACGATGTAGGTTCTTATCAATGTTCCTTGTGGGTAGATATTAGCTATGGAAGTTCCTCTTAGAAACCAATGATTCCCAGAGAATGCTGGAAATTCTTTCAATAGGATTTTATTATATTATCTGCTACTTGATAATACAAAGCTTGGTAATATGAGTCTTTTTTGATTTTCCTGTCTTTTAATGTACATTGCGCTTGTTAAATGTAATTTAATGTTTAAGGTTAATGATTTCACTAGTTTTAAATAGACAACAAGTATACATATTTGATCTCTAACCAAAACTAGTGAAATCATAACATCTTCATATCAATGACAATACAAAAATATTTTATTTGTTAAATCTCTAACAAAGTTATTTTTCTTTAAACATTTTCTCTCAATGAAATGCTTATATTAAATCTTCCAGAAATATTGTTGACTGATTTACAAAGTTTTTTATATCTCATACTTATCTACTATATCTTGAAAAAATAATACAAATGGAATTATAAATCAAAATTTAAAGCAATTCATTCTTCTAATTCTACTCTATCTTCATGATTTCTCAAAATCAAATCAAGTTTCAAATCGCTAAAATATCTGAAATGTACAATCTTGAAAATAATATTTACAACTGTAACTTTTGATAAATCTATCGTCAAATTTACAAAATAGTGTGACAATGAAGTTATTATTTGTTAAGTATCTTTTTCTAAGCTAATAACGATTTGTTCCAGAAAAGCGCTATATCTTTATGAAGACATACATAGCAATAGTTTTCATTTCCATGAATTTTTCATTTTAATAGATAAAGTAACACATATCGAGAAACTGTAATAAATATTCATATTAGAAAAAAGCCATAGATGTTAAAGATATTATAAAAACCGTTCAAAATTACTTCGAGAATACTTACCAATCTTATATTAAGTAGAAACTTGAGAGATAAACATTATTAACGCTTACCCATAAATCCTTGTTTATAAACAACACTATTTTTTTTTTAAATAAACCATCGAAATCATAAAAAAATTCTTGCAAAATTCTGAAAGCAGGCAGTTTTTGGCTGATAGAAAAATATTTATGAAACTTAAATTAAAAATAAATTTTGAAATCTATTTTTAATTATATATATATTTCTATTTATATATATATATATGAAAATAAATTAAGATATTTTTATTATAGCAATTTTTAACTATTCTTGACGCATTATTTAAAAGAAATTCGTGCATCTTAAAACAATAAATACTATATCTACCTTTTTCAACTCACAGTGTAAAACTTAACGCTTAAATGCCTTAAGTAAGACTCAAATTAATAAAGTATAAACTTGTAAACTTGTTTATTTTACAAAAGCAAATTAATTTACTTCTTTATTTTCCTCAGGAGAGAATTAAAAATTAACAGAGAAAGCTACTACGTATAAGGAAGATAAATTATGACATGTAACTATATATATATATATATATATATATATATATATATATATATATATATATATATATATATATATATATATTTATATATATATATATATATATATATATATATATATATATATATATATATATATATATATATATATATATATATATATATATATATATATATATATATATATATATATATATATAGGGCGCTTCTCCACAATAAAAGAACAAATTATGAAATCTTCTGTCAATGTCTAATATTCTCTCTAATAGAATAATGCCTCAAGTGATGTGTACATTTATCAAGATTAGTGAATAAAAAATAATTAGCGAAAAATTAATAATATTAATTTAATTATATTAATGAACATGTTTTTATTCTAAAAGTATTATGATGTATAAATGTTACAAGCAATAAATTTTAGTATTTAAGCTTAATTAAATCATTATACATATATCTATCTCTTCTTTTCTTTTTTTTTATATAATGAATATATTATGAGAAGCACTAAATTAAGAATCTAAAGAGAATTAATTTTTGTTTAAAATATTATTTTCTTTGAAATCTAATATTATAAATGGATGATTCTTTTTCCAAGTATATAAGCATAAATTGAAAACTTCTCATTTATAAAGTGTATTTTTCATGATAAATAAAATTCTTTTTTAAAAAAACCGCTAATTAAACATTGCATTTTATTATAATATTTAGGTGTTTCTGTAAGCACTACAAATATAAATTTTCAAAATTTAAGGCTTATATATGTTCATAAATTATATTAAGCATTTGTTATAATTACGAATATTAAATTATGAATCATTTCTTTAATGTATTTGCTTAAAAGTTAATTTAACTTATATCACAATTTTTAACTTTGATAGTGAATTTTATGTGTCAATCAACTGTGAATATAATTCAAACATTTTTTAATATCTATTAAATATTTATATACATTATTTCAAAGAATATTGTTTCTTATTTTCACAAATAAAACTGAAGTTTGTAACTAAATTATTTAGTTGTCTTGATTATCATTTCAATAGTTGACATCAATATAAAGGTCATATTTTTAAATTCATATGTGAAGAAATGATATTTGATTGGCTTCAGAAATTATAATTGCTCATATATTTTGTTAAAAAAGTTCATGAATTTTCAACAACCCATTTTTTTAAATTTAAATTTATTTTTAGAATCTTTACATTCTCATGATAAACTTACATACCCAAAGAGTCTCATAGAATGTGTAATAATAATTCCTACAATTTAAAATTAGAGAAATTTTGTTACTTAAAATTTTGTGTTATTCTTATGACAGAATTCACAATGCATAATATATAGTTGAAAGAGATGTAATCAAAAGTAAAAGTAATTAAAATATCAGTTAAAAATAAGTATTATTATGATACAAAGTCGATTTAAGCTGCATATCAATAAAAAAATGTGACGAATATTTACCAAATCAATGCTTTAAATACATTCCAAAATTAGGAATTAATCCTTCAGGTCATTCATTCTGATGTGTTTGTGTTTAGTTCTAAAATTGTTCTAATATTTAAAACACAACAAATATAACTAAATAATTTTTTTCTTTAAATAAAATGCAGTTTTCTCTTTTTATATAAAATTTCCATTTGCGTAAGGTAAATTGAACAAATAATTTTAAAAAATAAAAAGGGGTGATTTTATGTTGTATATATTTAAATTTTCAATTATTTTGAATTCTCTTATTTTGAATTCTTCATTAATAAATGATGATTTGCAATGTCTTCCCTTTCAATTTTGTATAAAATCTTTCCTAGGAGTTTCGGTTCACGGTTCTGTCTCATGATTTCTGGTTCACTTCTTGATGAATAGTAAGTCAATGATGAGTTTTCTTCTGTTGATTGTGATTGATATTTAAATTTTTGAATTTATTAATGATTTTATTCAAGAATTTCCTTTAAATATTGATGTACAGAAGTATTTACAACAGCAGTTAACAGTTCTTGAGGATTTTATGTAAATAAATTACTGTTTGGCTTTATTTATTTTAACGCATTAATAACAAACAGATAAAAATTTAAATTCCTGACTTTTATGAGATTTCAACAAGCGTAATTACAGTAACTTTATACATTTGTTTTGATTCAAATAAAATGTTTTCAAATAAAATTTTCATTTTTTGTTAAAAATTGACAATAAAGTAAAATTTGTATTTAAACTGTTAACTGCAACTTAACTAAATGCTAATTTTTGAGAACTGTTGATAAACTAAAATTCTAACGTTAAAGGGACAATGTAAGCTATGATATTTCCATGGTGTACTATTCAAACACATACAAAATAAATAGAAATGAGATTCTCAATAAAACTTATTTACTATGTCGAAAAAATTCCTGTCATAGTTTGAAATGAAGTGTGTACGTTTTATTTGTAATATCCTATCTCGTGACTGTTTTATGAATAAACTTAAATTCTTTTGATCTATTGTTACTTGTAGCATTTCATTCACTTTATGCATGCCATTTTCATATTAGGATTATAAGTTTAAAAGGAAGGCATATTTCACCATCATTACCATTAAATATCAATATTTCTCGACAGTTATTGTATTTCATCGTAAATATCGAATACTTTAGTAACTTGCTTTTCTTTAATCTGATTAGCAAGGATAAATCTGAATACATCGTTGATAAAACTATACTTCAATCTTCATCAAAAACTCTTTCAATTAATCTTATATAATCTCATATTATAGGATTTTGTTATTTAGTATTTAGAAATACAAACTTTGAAATAACTCTTCAATTTGATGGCAAAACCATTCGATGTGATGTTCCATATTTGATAATATTTAACAAATGTTACTTTAAAATTTTAAAAATATTTAGTTGCAAATATTCTGATTAGTGACAAAGTTATTCTATGTTAACTTGTTAATATCGCGGTAACTGATTATAAAAAGTGAAAATTTGCTTTGACAGCTTATCAAGTAATTAAAAAGGCATCCTTTTCAATCAACAGAATGTTTATAAAATAATATTGTTTCTGAGATTTTCTAATCTTTAAAAAGTTAAATCAATACCTAATAATACCTTTTTTTCTATTGAAGATAAATTTCTTATAAGGAGAAACTCTCAATTTGTATCCAACCTATAAATATAGAAATAGAACAATACCATTAATCATAATTGAGAATTACTTCCAGCTATTTGATTATAATTAACTAGAAAAGATATTATGTATATGTAGGAGAATTAATTATTAGATTTCATTCAATGAAAGATAAATTTAAATCAATTAAATCACCATTGTTATTCATTTTGCAATATTTTTTCAACAGTAATTATAAAAAATAGGAACTTTTTTAAACCAATAACATGTACTTAGAATATTTTACAAATCATAAAACTCATAATTTATTGTAATTACGGAATGGGTTAACTATTTTTAAATAATAAAATTTTGTTTATTGTTATTTTTCCAGGAATTTTCAATTAAAATATATATGCTTGTTAACATTAATCAAAAAATCTAGTCAATTGTTTCACAGTGGTAATAAATACTTCTGATTGCAAAGAGTAAAACCTGAAAATCAGAAAATGAATGAAACAACTTAGAAAAAAATTAATTAAAAATCTCTGTTTTTCACATTATAATGAATTATTTGACTCTGAAGTCTGTTTTTCTGCTGCTATTATGTGGTTCTAAGAAAATGGAATATGGGAAAGTTATATATATTTAATTTGTAATATTTCTTGACTTATGTTTAAAACAGTATACATTTAACAATTTATCTCAAAGTTAAATAATAAAAAGAGGTTTTGCATGCTAACTTGTGGGAACACTTATCACACTTTCCATTCCCAGAATCATGCAAAAAATACCTACCTTTTCAATAATTATCTAGTACTAAAATATGATATTCAAGTTTAAATTAAAGCTCAAACTCTTCAAAAGTTTCCAAATAAAGTTTTACGAAGAACACTATCTAAATTTACTTCGTAATAATCCCTTTGTTTTAAAAAAAAATATTTATAATAACTAATTAGGTTTTGGGAAATAGAAAAAATATAAAACCCCTTTTTATTATTTAACTTACAAAATGCAGTTAAATAATAGAAAGGGGTTTTATATTTTTATTTTATATTTACATTTTTTATATTTTATATTTTTATTTTATATTTACATTTTTTATATTTTATATTTTTTTATATTTACAACTCTTACTATATTTTACCTTAAGTGTTTGTTGAGTAAATACAAAACGCGCTTTTCATAAATTATATGCACAAAAAAATTTCTCTTTTAGCAGAGTTTTTTTTTTCCTTTTTGTGTGGAAGTTATACTAACTTTATATCCTAATAGAAATGTAAACTTTTATTTAATTCATTTTAAATTATTCAACATCTCAAATACCCTTATATAGCATAAGAAAATTCAAAAGAAAAATACGCCACCGATTTTCCATCTAATAATTAACTTATGCAAGCCAGACCCTTTGATTGGTGGTGCATTGGTGTTCAGAAATTTCAAAATAATGATTAGTATAGTTAGAAAAACAATTACTAAATCATTCAATTCTACAGAAAATTTTTATAAACAAGCTTACTTTTATATGATAATGCTACTATGATCAGAGTATTTGGATTTAGACAATATTGATAAAATGGTAAATTTGGAGCGGTCTCCTCCCATAATTAATGAAAGCATGCATTGGATTTAAAAATGAATGAATTTTCTTTATACAATTCAAAACATTTTAAATATATTGATCCCTTCACAATGAAAATATTTCATGAGAAATGAATGACGTATAATAATCATGTAGGCAACACTGAATAATAATATAAATTTTGTCTTATTAATTGTCAGTTAATCTAAATCACTTAATTTAAAATTCAATAAAAATCGTTATTATGTTTATCAGACTTTAAGATTTAATTTCTTATGGTTTTTTCCACAGTGTTGTTTTTATCGATAATATTTTGATACTGGTTTTGAATATCATATATATTTTATTTAAATTTTAAATATAATAGATCTTGATATGAATAATAGATTTAGCTTTTTTCATAATTTTTGCTCCATCCTAATAGTTAGACCATATACACAGAATGTAAATTTCCAGAACATTAAAATTTTTAAAATAAAATATACATCAATACTCAAGTAGTTGACTTTGATTTTATTGTTTTTAAATGATTTCACTTCGGATATGTCATTCAATGAAGTGTTGGTATTTGTTAGTCCTGCAATAATATTTATCTGTGTCTGCTATAATTATCCCTCAAATCAAATTTATATTTCATTATGGTAAAAATTTAATGATCAAAGATTCAAAATATCTTATTATGGATTGAGGTGTTAAATTTTACCTGTAACTTTTCCAAACATTTTCATAAATTCTCAGAATCCGTTAATCATTGACTGTGGTGTAACCACACTTGCTTAAATATAGTGAATGAATATTTTAGTTTCCAACTAAGAATATATTAAGTTTTCTCTTCATATTCTTCTTCATTTTATCATAAATTTCGCCTGTCCCAAATATAGATATCTATATATATTTCGAAAAGCCCAAATATAGATATTGAAAATATATTTTAAGTTAAATTTATATGAAATCAATTTTAAATTCACAGGGTATTTTAAAATAATTTTCATATAAATTTAAATTTCTTTAAAAATTTTAATTAAAGAATAAATTTATCTTTATAAATAAATAGATTCTTTAAAAATTAAAAAAATTAATTTTAAAGCGGTAAGAAAGTTCTTGCCATTTTTATTGACGCAAAAGAACGTGGACTACAAAAAGTGAAGCCTATTGTTGGTTCTCGAAGTAATCCGCATTGGTATCCAATACCATCCGCCAACGTGTCACCAGTTTTGCAATCCACTTGCGGTAAAATTGAGTGTTTTGGATGCAAAAAAGTTCTTGAGTGCTTTTTATGAACATGATTGTAACATCATAGTTGCTAAGACTGTCAGGATCATAGTTGAATCAAAAACAGGAGTTTCCAAATGCGACAGATTACCAAATTGTTCTTTAATTGTCACGAGGGTCAGTATTGGGTCATGACTCACTTCTGCTAACAAACTAATCAGCAGACATTGCTTATATTATATGAACATCCAGTGGCAAACGTTCACCACCAGCCTATGTCAAAAACCACTAGCATCAAAATGAAGATAATTTAAAACAAGCGTAATTTATGGATTGCCCTGCAGAATCCATGGAGGGAATTGTCTCTTAAGATATTTGTTACGTTCACACCACTTCATATTACTCAAATCCTATTCGACATTAATTAAGTTTACTATTATATATATATATTGTGAAACACATTTCTGAGCCTATATTTCCATGTAAATGATTTACAAAACACAAAGAAAATATCATTTCATACAGAATGAGGAAGAAAAAAGTGTTTTGTCAAATATATAAAATTTTGAAAATAAAAATAATAAAAATTACAGAACCTCAAATTTTATTAAGAAAATGTTTCGCTTCTGTCGTATAAAAAATTAAAAACGAAACTTTGCCTTAAGACTTGCGTTGTTAAAAAGAGTAAATTTGGAAAAGTTTTAATCAAAGGAAAAGGATTAGTTTTCTTAACTGCTGAAAGTTCGAAAAAATAAGTGTTGAGTAAAAACAAAGTTTTCCTAAAAAAGTTATTTATAGGAAAAAGTACTAGGAAATAAGAGAAATAATTTTCCCCTAACTCTTAATATAATATTTCTAATAATCTTTCTGAATTCTTAAGATATTCATTAAAAATAAAATAATAAGTGAAGTTAATAAAATCAAAAACTTATATTTTTACTGCAATAGCTAATTTTATTAAATTCAATATTATTGCATTTAAAATTTCCTTTTAACATTGCTTCTAAGTGTGCAAGGAAGTATAAATGTCAAAAACTTATTATAATATATATTTTATAAATGTGTAATCAATAGTTTATGAATATTAGAAAATAAAAATAATGTGTACATAATATTATTTTTTAGAAGTACCTGAACATCTTTCTGAAAAAGAATTCCACATTAATGATGAAATAATGAGTGAAATTAATGATCAAGTGCTTATAATTCTTACGATACACACGCACAATAATCAATTTTATAGAATTTAGAAACATTATACATATTAACATTACATTTAAAATTTCTTAAATTAGTTCTTACGCAAAAATTATTTCGTATATGCTCCATTGTCATGCAACTTTTAACAAAAAAAACACGTTTGGTTTAAGAAATATTTATTAAAGGGACTGCATTTCGCGTTCTAAGCGCATAGGTCAGAGATTCGATCCTCGTACTAGACAATCTTGGCTCATCTTTTCATCCTTTCAGTGGTTCCATAAAAACAAGAACAGAGTAAACATGGGGACTAAACTCTCGCGTTAGGGTGACCATCTATACGGGAGATATGTTTCGCACCCCTGGACCTCGGTCATAAGAAAAGATACGTGCTCTGTAAACCATGGCATGGGGATATGGGCTGGCATACAGCTGAGATTAGAATTCCATACCATTATTTTAAAAATATATAAAATTATAAAATAATAATGATATGCTATTTGTAGTACAAGGTAGACAGGAAAATGCCTGCCCTTTTTAATGAAATAAAAGAACATGACTTTTACAGAAAATGTAGTATATTGTTAGTTCTCGAAGTAATCATCCTCGGCATCACCACCCTCTGACAACATGTCTCACGTTACGCAATCCACTTGAGGAAAAACTTGGGTATTTTGGACGCAAAGAAGTCCGTGAATTCTTGGGGCAAGTCTGATTCATGGATGAAGAATTTTCTGCTCAGAAGACTGTCCAGGAAATGAAAGAAGGAGTGAACTGATGTGGCAAAGTCATGTGAGTAAGGAGCATGGTATAAAATAATTCAACCAAATCACTGTATAGCGTTCCTAACTACCCACGCGATGTGCGGCCTAGCGTTAATGGCCAAGAACAGTAAACCCTTTCTGGCTCGTTCTGTTGCAATGTCTGTTTCATATGTTCAGATTGCCGCGAGGGCAATTTCATAGTGACTGTTTATCTCGTTAGTAGCAGCTTATAGTAAATCACTTAACGACTAGTCAACCAGACACCAGCTTCATCACAGATGGACAAATCTAATGACCTAAATTTGTAAAACCAATGCCTTGCTGTACGTTCATTCACAGAACTATCCCCAAACATTTGACTTATTCGGAGATTTGATGCAGCAGCTCATAGGAACACTTTGAAATCGTGAAGCAAACAACCCCGACGATCTGTTTCGATATGTCCATTTCTTTTTGCTATTGAACGAGTTATAATTGATGAATATGCATGATCGACTTGCTTTCATAACAACTGGTATTCTTATACTCGAGTGACCGTTGTTTCAACCACTTCATACACTAGTTTGCATACTTATTCTCATTTCATTCAATGACAATGCGAAAATGGTATGAATTTTCTTGTTTACCTTATATTATTAAAAAAATGAAGTTTCAAATATAAATTGTCATCTGAGTAAATAGCTGTAGTTTCTTTATCTCAAATCTTATTTAAAATCATTTTATGACTGTACGTCAATCTAAACTTTTATTCTATTAGAATTTGCATATTTTAGACATAAAATATTATGTGTGTGATGTGAAAATTTTACTTATTATCAAATTTTTA
Organism: Latrodectus elegans; assembly: GCA_030067965.1. NCBI lineage: Eukaryota > Metazoa > Arthropoda > Arachnida > Araneae > Theridiidae > Latrodectus > Latrodectus elegans. The sequence continues at coordinate 96,920,277 of CM057820.1, read as the reverse complement.
CTATTCTTAATGTAATTCAAAACATGCATCGAAAACTCTTTGCACATTTAATACATAATTAAAATCTTACAATATCTTATTTTTAAATTCTTAAATAATTTACATTTTTTAATTTTTTATTTTTGTGTAGCTTATACAAATATAAATTATAAATTGGTAAAATACATTTAGAAAGAATTCTTATATTATCGGTGGATAACTTTTTCAAAATAAAAGAGTAAATTGAATTTATTATTATTATTTGCTGTACATTATATGAAAATGTCATACAAAAGTGATGCTCTTATAGACGTGTTTTATTCTGTATTAGACTAATAAACCAAAGCACAACCTTAGACTGCACTTTTCCATTTACTTCAAATAAAAAACGAATGTAGATGAAATTAAATAATATTTAAAAGGTTCATTTCTAAGAAAATTATATTGTTAAACATAACTAAAAAATTGGTTCAGACTATCATCAATTTTAAATAGAATAAAATGTGTAAACATTTTTGCTTATTTTTTACTAAATGAATTATTTATATCACACGCACAACTTTATTCATTACATCAAAAGATACTGCAATAAATTAATTTTAGGTTGTATTCAATTATTATATAAATGAGATTTTCGAATGCAGCTGATATTTTCGAGTTATAAGAGTAAATAAATTTTTTTGCATCTGAATATATTTATTTTTATTATATTACACAATTTCATATATTTGTTTATAGTTAATTAATGTATATAAAATTCTTAGTGAAAATTTATTGTTTCTCCTTTAAGTTGCTTCAAAAATAATTAATTATATTAATTTTTGTTCATAAATTTTTATACACTTTTTCATAAAACGTAAAATTGGGTTTAAAGTTTCTAAAGAAAAAGAAAAATCCATAACTTAAGAATGTATGAAAGTTTTAAATCAATTTAAAAAGATCAGCACATTTTTCAACAGATTATTACACATTTCAAAAAATGTCGTTATGACAATTAGTTCAAAATTTATTAAAATATTGAAATTTTTCTGAATAATTGTTGAATTTTGGTCAATAATAAACAATCAGAGAGGAACTTTAACTTTTATTTTTAATGACATTTTATGTCATATGAAAAATCCCCAGTCTAACACCCAATAAATTTAAACTTGCTCTTTTCAAAATTAAGTTTAAAAAACATTCAATTTAGAAAACGCTATTTTTAATAATTTTAAAAATCCTAACACAAAAATATTAAATCGCTTTTAGTACATATAATTTTATTTATCATTGACTATCCGCAAGTAATATATACCACTCTTCTAATGCTTATTTCTATTTTTCTTGAATGTATGCCCATCTCCGAAGGGAATCCTATTCCTTTCAGCACATGAGGGTTTTGGGAGTCCCACTCTGCGAATCCCTAATTCTAGACAAGATATTTTGCGAATGTGCCTCCATAGGAAGTGCATAATTCATGACTCCCTCTGCTATTCAGGAGAAGTTAAATACTATTGCGAATGTTGCACACGCAGATAATCTTTAAATATTTAACTTGTTTCTCTCTGTTTCAGCCGCTCCAGCTAACAAATTGCATGAACGTAAAGGCTGTTGCAGAGATTTTTCGTTAATAGAAAATAAATGGTGACATGTGATCCATTATCTTTTCATCAAGTTTCTTCATTCTTTCCAATTGAAATTACGAATGATTGTTTTCGTTCATTTTATACTTCTATTGTTTAAATCTTTTTTCTATAAATAAAAATTACTAAGTAGTTATAAGACTTCTTTTCACACATGCACAAATATTCATCATATTAGATTGTTTAGATGTACAAACAATTTATAAAAGAGTTGCCAAAGATTTTGTTTCAAAAATATTTTTAAGGAAATTATTTTACTATAATTTCTAAAGTAATATAAAATTCTTGAATTTTAAATTATTAAATTTTTAATAAAGTAATTAAGTAGTTGTTTGTTTAAAAATATACATTATTGCTCTAAAATAGATTCATGTACTTATTAATTTTTAATTTTTATTACTGCAATAGATAATTTATATGAAACATAACAAAATAGTGTATGGAATAATAATTTTCACATTAATATGATAATTATTTCTAGCATTGAAATATTTCAGTAGCGTTGGTAATTGAAACATTTTTAAAAATTTAAATTTAAAAATTTTACTATAAAATGCATCATATAATCACACAAACTTTTCTGTAGAATGTATTTAAATGTGTTCTTTTGATTTTAAATATGTTCTGCTCAAAATGTACTGAGATAATTGTGAGTTGATATCAAAAGTAGTTTTAATATAAATGATAATATTTAAATATTCTTATATATAACCTATTTATTATTAAGATTATATTTATGTAATCTATCATTAAAACTACATTTTGACTTATATTGTAAAAAAGTTAATAAACATTGAAAAGATTATTGATAAACAAAAGTAATCATCAATAGCAAAATATCTGAAATTCATATGTATCTAAATTCAAAAACATTCATTTAAAAAACACATATACTAAGAATTAATTTTCACTTGAACTGCAGAAGAAATACATAATAATAATTTCCCAATTTACGGAAATATTCATTTATTTTAATACGATGAAATAAGAAAAAGTGCAACTGTGTAAGTAAAGTGTATTTGTTTATTTAATATTTGTATGTGTAGAAAAAATATGATTTTGCCTTTTACTTTTAAAAATCTGCTGTGAATACTAAATATCAATTATTTTTATTTTGTTAATTACATTGATAAATAATTGAAGTCACAATAAAAGTTTAAAAAAACTGTTTTTATCCTTTTTCTAGTTGTTTGTTTGTTAGCGATGATCTGGAAATATTTTTTGATTCATTTTATTGTTTTAAAATTAGAAATACAATTTTTATATTTGATGTTTTAATGTTTTAGAGATTATAATATTATTTTTGAGTTTAAATTATAATTTTATATTGCTAACAAAAGTTATGATTATTTTTCATTAATAGTACTAAATAATTACTAAATCATTGTGTTTAATTTTTACAGGAATATTTTTCGTAATTAGACTTGATTTCTTGATTTGTAAATCAACAAATCTTTCAATGAATGTCACATGTTATAGTAAGAAATTGTCTCATCCTATACAAATGTTCGTGATTTGCAAGGTTTTAAGAAAGAAATATATAATTTAAATTTCAAACATTTACAGGTTTGTTTCGTCATTTTTCTGATAAATAATTGCTTTGCATCAATGCTAATATTAGTTTAAGAATTATTTATTAGAAACGCCCAGAAAAATTGCTATGTCGTTATTAGTTGTCTGGCATTCTAATGCTTTTGAACAGTGCAAATTAAAAATACAAGTGTGGGACACGAGTCAAGATTGTTATCATCAAAAATTTAATTTTACTTATGCAAAGGACACTAGGCAGAACAAAAAAAAATTTAAACCGATACAAATACACCGGCACACAATAAAAATGCCCCACTTCCACTTCTAAAAAAACAGAAATAGTCTCTGATTGCTAAATCAGGAAAGCATAAAGCTTGCTTGAAGAATCACACGGTGCTTACTGCTTTATGTTAGAAACATATTTTCTCTTAAGCAGTTATTTTACTGAATGGAAAGAAAGTGTTTTCAAAGTTTTCTTAAGGGCTCTCGCACTCCACTTCACCAAAAATATGAGCAGCCTCATTTTCAGAAATCCCAATATGTTGGTATCCACTGGAAAGAAACAGATATTAACTTTGAAAGAGCTCTCCATTGCAAAAGGCAAATATTATCCGCATATTGTCCATTTGAAATAGATAGGCGAGTCGATATAGACGTGAAAATAAATTAAGAAGATATTATAGAAGTATTTGTAGCATTTCTCATCTTTTAGTGCATTGACATGTTCGAAAGTTAATATCTTAGAATAAGCAAGTTAACATGAAAAACATTTTAGGGTTAAAGAACTTAAAACCAATATTTTTTCTTAAATTTATTTAATATGGTTAGTAATTTCATGAAACTATATTCAGCTTAGATAATCAGAATGACAAATCAAATTACCAAATATGCTTTTCATGGAAAATAAGGACAAATATTTCAGTATATTAAATATTTTACTTTTACATTGTTCCACCTCTTAGCACTATTTCAAAATATAACCGATGGTTATTTACGTTAAACTAAAAATAAACTCTCCAATTAAATTTTCAGTTTAAACTCATTCCAATATAAGATAACAACGCAGATAAAAATAATTTCTTTTAGCTTTGTATACCTATATTGCTTTGAAAATTTTAGATATAGTAATAGTTATCCAATAAATTCCATTCTAAATGTTCTTTTAAAAAATCAGTCAATGAAAAACTGGAGCATATTTTAAAATAAATTCACACACGTAAAAATGTCATCGAAAATCTTTACAAAAGCAGATAAATACATTCCATTTCTTAAACAACTATCTACCGACTTTTTTGGTTTTAAATAACATTACTGTAACATCATTTCAAAATTATTTAAAGTGGTTGAAATAATTTTTAAGGATACAATCTTTACTTTAAATAACATTTCTCTCATATTTTTATTTGCTCCTGAAACGACACGTATTTGTTTAAGATCTGTCGCTAAATTATCCCGGAAAAAAAAGAAAATGTGTTTTAACTTGCATTAAATACCATAGGAAATTTACAATACAATGACTTTTGCTGTAAAACTTCATGATGCTTTTGTTTTTGCACAAATTCTTATAAATTATACAATGTCATTTCTTTAAGGATTGAACTTACATGTTGAAATTTTAATGCGATTTTATTGTGTGACTTTGTATTTTGTTCGATATCTAAATCTTCAATTAAATGTCAGTTACTTAAATAAAAATATTGAAATAATATGAAAGGCTATTGTTAAAAGAATAAAGAGAGATTCTTAAAAAGCTTCACACATTTTACTTACTTTGATCCTAAAAGCTTATTTGTACTAAAAATAATATTTTCAAAGTTTATATAAAAAAAAATTACGCCTGGTTGTTTATTATTCATGTTATCTCACATTATACAATATGCAACGAAAATAATGTTATTTTATAAGAATTTATTTAAATTTTTGTGAATATAAAAGGAACATTTAAAAAATATATTAGTCTCAACTTGAACAACTGAAGAGCATGCATTTTTTTCTAAAAGGAATCTTTGTCACACGCACAATTTATAACTGACTTCTAAAGTAATTTATCTATACATATATAGTGAAATTAATGTAATTTTTTATCTTGATATTGTGTCGAGGCTTCTTAATATTGTGAATTTATATACATAAAGTAAAATGCTGAAATTGTATTCCAGAAAAAATAAATGAGTTAATCACTTTTGTCTTCAATTTGTACTTATAATTGCATTTACATATTCAAACTTAAGACCACTGGATTAGAAGTGAAAGTAATGAAATTATATCTAATTTTAATCCATAAATAAAAAGAATAGTATTTCCTTGTTAATTAATGTGCAAAAAATATATGAATCATGTGAATACTTAAAAGCATTTTCTTAGTGAAGAATTTTTGAATGTAGTTCTTAATTAAATTTTACATTTTTTTTAAATATATCTGCTTTTAATTACATTTTTCCACAAATTTCGATACAAATTTTTACGAGCGTTTTATTTTTTATTAGTTTTTCTTGGTCACCCTGTCATAATCGTCATTCAATATAAAATTTTGGACAAATTATATATTTCCGAAACGACTCTCGAAATTTTATGGAGCTCAAATTTGTAAGTATTTCTATTTGATGGCTCTTAACAGCAAATAATTATTTTGATATTAGATAAATAAACGTGTAGAAAAACAGCATCAACCTAAAAGCATAATTCCTTTCGATATAAGGAAGAACATTTTGCTTCAGATAATCCAAAATTACCTGAATTTACTCACTATTTAATTATACGTTGATGTATTCAGCATAAGAAGGTATAAAATTGCAAATAACCAGTTATAAAGCTCCCAATAATCAAATATAAAATTCCAAATTATAGGTCTTTAGCTAGAAATTATGGAAGGAAGAGCTGAATTAAGTAGAACTATAATTTAGATAAGTCTTTCACCTTCTTTCATCTTGCCTTTCTCTTTCCTTTGTTAAGAATCTCTGAACATCTTAAACTTTATGATTAAATAAAAAAAATAATTAAATTTATAGTTGGTATACTGCTTTGCATTCTTTAAGATTTTAATTTAAGTTTTAAAAAATAATATGTGTGATTTTGAAAGTTAGTTATAATTACTTTAATTCTTTGAAGAATAGGTGATAAGAACATTATTTAGTTACATTTATTTACATTCTCTCAGCAAAAGAGATAAACTATAATTTTTTTATTCCAAAATAAGGTACAAATAGAAATAAGAAAACAATATATTCGTATATGCCTAACAATATACATTATTATGCATTACATATAAATTTAACCTTCAAGATTTTTCATATTTTTTTCTAGATATTACTAGTTTCCTGTTTTGGTTTTCTTATTCAAAATCCATAAATGTATTTGTAATCCATAAATTCGAAAACTTAAAAGCTTAATTTTTTATGGCAGTAAAATAAGCAGCAATTTTTAAGTATTATAATTCTATAGCTAATTAAAATAAAATAGAACAGTTCCAAAATTTTTAATTATAAATAAACAGTTAATTCAATAAAAAAATTCTAATAATTTATGCATTTATTTTTAACTTTTTGATGAATGTGCTTTAATACTCGAGGTCTAGAAAATAATTTTGATTCATTGTTTTCAACAAATCAGAAAGAAACCTTAAACCGATTTGCTATCATTTTAATGTAAAAAAGAAGTTAATATTTTCTCTTAATACTTCTAAATCTTTCTGCTATTATGTTTCAACATTCCTCTGCTTTTGTTGAAAAATACATTAATATTTCACTTTTTATCTTGAAAACATTTTTAAGCACTTTTGCATTGATAAATTATTTGCCATAATCTTTTATTGGAATCCTGCTGTATCCCAAATCATTATTTTTCTGCCGCTGACTTAATGTTATCTGTTTCCATTGAGCCGAGAACAATTTCGAAGTTTGCTTACTCTACTGCAAAGGAAATATTAATTGTATTTCCAGTGTTGAATTACTCACTGTATTTAATCAATATTTTCTTCTACACTTCTACACAAAAGACATATATATATATATATATATATATATATATATATATATATATATATATATATATATATATATATATATATATATATATATATATATATATATATATATATATATATATATATATATATATATATAAGATAAAGCATGAAAAATATTGAAAACAGAAATATATAAAATAGGGAAAATACTAAAATATACGAAGCAAATGATAAGAAGAAAGCATAGGGACCACGTCTTCATCAGGAGAGAGATGGCCATCTATGTAAAATGAACACTCTTTTTTGACATGCACGAAGGACAAACGTCTAAATATCTTCGAGCAATTATCCCGAAGAGTTTTCGTATTAAAAGAAAAAAATCAAAGGTACACTTAGTTTAAAAACTATAATAAATATATATGCAGAAAAGTAAAAATACTCAGAATAGATAAAACATACATATGGTAAAAATAAATATAGTAGAAAAATTACATAATACCAAAATCTTCATATCAGATTGAATTTATATATCAGAATAATAGAAAATATGCCTAAGGTAGATTTCAAATTAGAATAAAGAAATATTAAATGAATAATTAAATTCAAAAGGTTAAAGTGGTTTATAGAAACATATAGTATATTAGAAATTAAAATGTATTGCAAGGGATTTAAGCTTAAGTTCTTTTGAAACAAACGGGAAAATTTATTAGTGTATCTTACCTCAAAAAACACATTTACTAAATTTTGTATACTAGAGAGTTTCTTCAAGGAACTTTTCTAGGATATAAATTGCATCTTGTTAGTTATATTAGGTGTTTAAAAGATACGTATTATTCTAAACTTTAATCTTTAATAAAAAATTTAAATATAAAAAAATAAATAAATAAAAAACATAATAGAGGAAGAAAATAACTTTGTAACTATATTGTAATAAACGTACTTAGGAATAACTTAAAAGCATTGCATTGTACAGATAAGATAAATTACGCAAATGTATTTAACATCTTCTTAGAAATATAAAATTTCTTAGTTTTGAAGGATAATTTTAGAAATCTTCAACGAAACTAAGCTATTATAACAACTTTTTTAACAAGATAGAAATATTAAAAGTAAATATGAGCTATATGAAGAAATTTATTATCTTGTTAAATTGCCCCGTTAATTTTTAACATTGTTTTGAATTTAAAATTTTTTCTTAAATTATCTACTGGAATTAAAAGATTTGGCATAATTTTTAATTTGTTTTTTTTTATTATTTAATAAATACATTTCATTAAAAGAAGCTGTTGATGCATTAAATATATTGAAATATTTTTATTTTTATATTTTTAATATAAATACTCACTTTTTTCTAATAAACGAAAGAGATTTTACGACAAAGTTATGCGATGGAATTGATAAATTTTGGTAAATAAAAGTGATAATATCAAAAAATACCAGATGCTACGCTAACGCATGGTGTAGTTACGTTGAAAAGGGAGTCTAATGACTCTTTTTAAAATCCAGACGTCTGATTCTTAAGTTATGATTATTTAATAATATGAAACTAAGCCTAAACCATTTCGTCAGTGGCATGACTTCAGACTGTTGGCGTGAATGTCTAAACAGAAGTCTTGAGGTTGTTAGATTAAAAGTAGAAATATTAAATGACGCAATAAATTTCAGAACCTGAGATCTATCTACTTATACTTAAACTGTTCAGTTAAGACTATCCAAGTTCTTTTTAAAACTGAAACTTGTTGATCAATGAGAACTGTGAAAATGAACTCACTTACAACTTTATAAGATATTTTCATTCTTTCCTCGTCATTATCCATAGAATATGATACATTTTCTTCCCTAGCCTTTTTTGGATATATGCATTTACTTATATTTACAACAATACAACATTTTGGTAGCCATGTTTTTTAATTAATATTACTGTGGTATTAGGAAATTCTTCTGTTTTGGAAACGGCTCCTATTAATGATAGTTAGGCATCTTGCTAGCAATAAATTATTCTTGATGTAATACTCCGTAGAAATGATTTTCTCTAAAATACAGGAAAGGTTAGACAGGCCTGTCAATTTTCTAATTTTTCTATGTTGTTCCCTATGTTGACCATTAGTTTGAATAGTTTCTTAATAAAAACTTTAATTAGATATAAACTCTAATATAAACTATTATTTTGCCAAACTTGTAGTGCAAATAAGTGCTGTGATAACATATAAGATAACATATAGGAGGGCAAGGATCTTCTTCTTCTTAAAATTGGGTTCGTATGTCATTGGGCACCTCTGCTTTTATCAGCCTTTTGTACTGTTAACTCCAAACCCAATGTTTCCTAGTTCCAGTTGCTCGGGTCCCCTACTTTATTAATAAAGTCTGACAACCCTTTAATGGAGTCTAGGTGTAGCTCTTTAGCATGGATGATGCCTAAAGAAGTTAATCTAGGGAGGGCAAGGACCTCGCATTCGTAAATGATATTCTTGGCCGTTTCCTATTGCATATAACATTTCCTGCATATAGGGTCTTGCTGAAACAGTCCCATTTTATGGAGGTGTTTTCTGAAATAGTAGTGCCCAGTTATGAAGCCTACGATTAAACGTATGTTCTGCCTAGAGCATTTTAGAATTTTAGAGGCAATCCTCGCTGATGATCCACAGATAATACTTTTAGCGTGAGTTTCCACTAGAAGTATTGAGCCAAGCTTCATACATCTTCTGTTTTTCCTATCTGAAAACATTGGTTTTTGCGATCTTCAAATTGACCCCACAAAAAGGTTCTGTATCGATGAGAACATGTAAGCGATCCTCTAACTACTGTGTGTGTGTGTGAAAACTTTTTTTGATGTTTTTGTGAAAACGATTATGTCTTGCCTACTGGATATACATAAATGATAGACATTGTCTATTAAGTATTTAAATATTTTATTTGTCTGGCAGACAGATAAGATTTTTTATTAATAGTACAAAATTGTGCTAAAAAATGGGTATGTCCCAATTAAAAAAAACTTGGAAAAGTCTTATATGCACACGCAGATGTGCATCCTGAATATAGCTGAGAAACATGACATTCTACTTCGAAGATTATATTATTTGAGCCCTAGAATTATGTAAACTTTTGATCAGGTGCTGAAGGACCAAATTGCGAATGGTACTTTGCGTGCGTGTGTGTGTGCGTGCGTGTGTGTGTGTGTGTGTGTGTGTGTGTGTGTGTGTGTGTGTGTGTGTGTGTGTGTGTGTGTGTGTGTGTGTGTGTGTGTGTGTGTGTGTGTGTGTGTGTGTGTGTGTGTGTGTGTGTGTGTGTGTGTGTGTGTTTTTCTTTTTTTACTGTAGCAGTGAATAGCCCAGTCATATTGACTGAGCTGGTAGCAAAATGATAAGTGCTCTTGCCTTCCTTTCATGAGTTGGTAGGTTCAAACCCCATCCTGGGTATGGATGCTTGCAATGGTTCAGCATCCACTTTAAGCCCCGGGCTAATTAGCTCTCTTGTGCAAAAAATAACTCTTGATCGATAAGTAAATCAAACCATTGTTGCAAGTTGCACTTCCGCTTTCTGCAAACAAGAATGTCGTGATGAATTCTTGGTTAGTTTTGGGGTTTCGTTACTTGCGACATGTAAACATAAACCACTATCCATGAAGACCCTTCCCAGATTGCAAATATGCAATAAATGTTTGAAGAAGACTTGCAACAGCTATTAACTACTTGAGCTCAATAAACGTTGTCAAAGGTCTAACTAAGATAAATTTTCAAATTATATTTTTGATGAAAATCAGCACTTTCTATCTCATGTACAAGTCAAGTAATATCAATAAGTTCTAATATTATCTTAACATTGCATAAAATATTTACAAAGCTTCAAGTGAATCTATAAGAAGGATTTAGAAAAGATAACCTGTTTTATTTCAGTAACAAAAAGTAGTCTTTTCATAATTATGGGATTCATTTAAAATAAATAATCATTTATTCATGGTTTAATTTAATTTATATCCAAAATATTCATCTAAAATAAATCGTTTATTAAAAAATGTAATGAAATTAGTTTATCATTAACTATTTAACAAATTATCTGCACTTTATTTAATTTTTAAAAAAATTCCGAAAATATTAAATGAATAGCATTTAGATTTACATCTTTTCCGAAGACAAAGAAAAATATTCGTATCCTTTTAAACAATGAGCATAAAAGCATTGTAATGTAAATTTACACTTAAGTATTTTTCGCCTTATAATAGCATAAAAAGTTTGGAAATATTCATATGTGAAATGCTATGGAATATTTATTTAAGAAAGGAGGATATATTTTAATGCAGAACTTTTGAATGATGTTTGATAAATGCGATTATTTATTGTCAAATATACATAAAAGAACATTTTGAAAATTAATCACTTAAATAAATATTCAGCAACGTTTCACAAAATCTATTGTAAAGTTTCAGAACATAGTTTATTCCTCTCATACAATAATGAACGATTTCAAAGACTATTAAAGACAGTTTAAATATTATTTTCTTAAATTCATTTTGATTATAATGAATAATATAATTGCTTTAGTTTTTATTTGTTTTAAAATAATAATTAATAAGGACTTTCTCGATAAAATCATTTTTAAATAATTGTATTTAAATGTTAATGTCTCTCTTTCAATATTGCTAACACAATGATGCAAACTATACTACTGATATTTAGAGAAAATATATATATACACTGCTCTTTAACTTTATTTAATATTGTAACTATTTTAAATGTTTTCTATTTCAATTTTCTTTGCGAAATAAATTTATTTGAAATTTATGAATTCTTAGCTTTGTGATGGAAAAAACACTTAAGTAAAATTATCAATAGCATTAATGAATAATTTACATTTTAAATCGAAGTTTTGAGAAACGAAATGTTTATAAATAGTTAGTTCATTATGAACACACACATGTTTTGGATTGGTATTAGTTAGAATAACAAAAAATTGCTTGTAATCTAATGAAATATGTTTCTCATAAATCAACGTAAACTAAAATTAAGAGATCATCTTCGATCAAATAAAAGAGCTATTATTTAAATACCATTTTAAAAAAAACCAAAATCTAATATGTTTTTAATTGTCATAATTTAATAAAAAAACATTATTTAAATGTCAATATATAGATCATATGTACATTATAATCACGTTTCATGGCTCTGGGGTTTTTTAATGTACGATTATTAACTATTTCGCCAACCGTAATATCAAAATGCATATTTTAGTAAATCATAGTATTTTGAGCATAATCTTTAAAATGAAACACTTTTATTTTCTAACCTCCAAGAAATTAAATTCTATCAATTAAAAACGGATATCAAAAATTAAAAATTGTTTTAATTTTTTACATTTTTCTAATTTAGTTGAATTGAGCAGTTTAACACCCAATACATGTTCAAAAAATTGCTTTTACTTTACTCCATTCACAGTTTATTCTTTTTTGAAACATTCGTCAACATTAAGTCACTTTTATATTTCGTAATTGGAAAAACTTGGAAAGTTTTTTTTAAACTTTGACTTAAAATATATAAGAAATAAAAATGTAGAATTCACACACTTTTTTCATTAAATTGTATCTTCAGCAAGAGAGACTTAGGCGTTTATATGTATCCTACTCCCTTAATAAGCTTGATTGTGTACATCTGTTTATAAAAATCTTTCCAGAAAATTGCGATTGGGATTTCACAGCAACCCTATATCTTTAAGATATTAACGCCATGGTGTTTATGTATGGAAAACTTAAGACTTTTCTCCTTGATTTCACAGGCTCTAATCACATCTAAAAGAAAAATTATCCATTTTGAAGCACCCATTTAAAAAACATATTAACTTTCAAAATCAATCTGTTGTTTTAGATAAAATGCAATTAAGTTCAAGAAAATGTAACTTTATGTAATAATTTTTATTTACAATATCAAAAAATATAAATAAGTAATACAATTTTGTTTAAATTAATAACTAAAGTAAACTCTTAAGAGTAATAATAACTGTTAAATATAGCTAATTATAAATATATATATAGTTAATATAATAATTTAAAAAAAACAAGAAATTTATAAATTACTCAAATTTATTTTTAATCCAAAATCTATTTTCTAATTTAAAATTTTCTTATATCAAAATTTAAATTACTTTAAAGCTAAACATTAACTGAAATATAACTTCTGGGCATCGGTTCACATTTTATATTGAAGAAATGAAAAAGATAATCTTATCTAAGAAATATATTTCTATGACATTTGCTCCTATTTGCCGAAAAGTATTAATTTCGCTCGGGGAAATTTAGTTTTTGTCAAGACTTTCAGTTTCTAAATGATAGTTATTGATCAAAAGGAAGCAGACAGACGCTCTCTTAATCTTTAAAATAATCTGAGGGGTAATGAGAATTTTTCAAATTATAAAATGAAATATATGTCCCCTTGTCAAATCATTTTGAACTTGTCATATTTGAACAGTTTATAATCAAAATATTCTTTTCAGAAGAATTTTACTGTACTTTACAATTCCAGTTTTCTATTTCTCAACATATTTTCATTATTTCTCTTCTGAATTTGTTTTGTTTTTGATGTATCATACTTCTGAAAACTTGAAATCAGTTTTAATTTATTAAAAAATAGATGAAAGAATTTGTAAGTTTGAGTGATTAAATTTTCTTTCTAGATATTTAAAAAGGAATATATTTAATCATATTATCGTTAAAAATATTTTATGGTTAAGGTCAGTATAAAATATTATATATATGATCCATAAGTAAAAATAAAAAATATTTCAATCATCAATTAAAAATAATTTTTATGGAAAAATTACCATTAATGCGGAGAATATTTAACAATATTAATTCAATGTTCTAGGTTTAAATTGTAATTTAGTGTTTAAAGGTTGTAATGATTCATATTCTACTTTAAATTTCACATCTTTATCTAATTATTTAATTAAGTGGTTATCATATACAAAAATATTGTTTTTCAGTGACAAACTAAATCCATTTAACCTTTATGTAGGACATATTTAGATAGATAAAAAAATTACATGCTATGGAATAAAAATATGATTTTAATATTTTAACGGGAATCAGATGAATATAACTTTTCTGTAGCTACATCTGGTTTGAATCTTTTGATGAATTTTTATATTCTAAATTTGGTCCTTTTATTACTTGAATGCAAGGTATGCTTCTCTTGGAATTATTTTAAGGTGTGTATATTTTTCTCATTTGGTATATTTTGCATTTATAAATTATATTCTGTAATTTTTCATACCTAACCTGTCTTTTATCATTAACAATTTAATAAATAAATTAGATTCTCTTATTTATTGAATTAAAAAAAATTGTCAAATATTTTATTTCCTTTGTCTAAAAGTTAAATTCAAAATTATTGTGATGATTTTTATTTGAATTTAATATGCATTATTTATGTGTGGAGAGTTAATATATCACCATGAGTAAACCATAAAATATGTAAGATTTTTAAGTTAAATTTTCAAGAAATATTTGCTATAAATATATTTATTACTTAAATACAGCATTTTGTGTTTCAAATTGTGTATATCTATCAATAAGCAATGCTATTGCTTCTGATATACCATCCATACAAGAAAACTAACATAAGTTATATCTGAAATTATATGAAAAGTTACAAATCCCAGAAAGTCTAATGAATATTCCAAGTTTCAAAAAATATTTTTCATACTTATCAAATAAGTTGTAGCCATCTTATGGCTTTTGCATTCCACAAACAGTGCTCTAAATTATACCTCAAGTAATTGCTAACTTCATTCAAGCTAAACTAATATTTTGATATTTAACTTCATCAAAACATTTTTACACAAAAAATCTCCAGATCATCTGTTGGTTATAATTATCAATCTATTTACTAAAGAACTAATTAAAAAATCTAATTTAAGAACAATTTGATGCGGTATGATTTCTGAAAATATTTCAAAATTTTATCCATAATTAGAATTGAAACGTTTATTCATAATGCTTGTCAATATGAAAAAAGTGCTAGAAATGTCCTTATTCCACTAAAAATATCATAGAATGCCTAACTGCTTATGTATCATTTTTAGCTAAATGTTTATTAAAAGCCATAGATATTTATTTTTTAATTCCAAATATTTTCCTGAACTCAATATTAGCTTGTTATTAATTAAAATCACAGAAAGATTTAAATTTTTCTAGAAAACTAGTTTTGACTCTTAAAAAATCCAATCAAGCTTCTATTATGAATTCAGGAGATATCAATAAAAATATTTAGGTAGCTGTTTGATGAAATGCTTACTTGTAACTTGTTTGGACGCTAAGCTCCCAACAAGGCTCTAAAACCTTGATGAGTGCAAAATATATTTTATACATAAAGTAAAATTTTCAGTTATTTTTTGTCAATCTTAAATAAATTAAATAGAGCCAAAATTGAAACGCGAAATTCTTACGAGAAAGGACAATATTGTTCAAATTTCTCTATCATCATTTTCTATATAGATCTAGAAGCAAATACAAACACAGAAAAGTTCCTAATGCTTGCACAGCTATTCAGTAAGAATATAAAACTCGTGGGAAATCACAGAAATTCTATGGAATTTTCTTTTGTTTTTGTTTCTCACATTTTTCTACTTCATTTCCATTCATTTTACTGTTTTATTTTTTTCCGAATGTATTTTACAGTCAATTCACACACACACACATACTGCTTTAGCAATAAGTACTTAAAATATTTTAAGCAAATCCTTTTTCATAAAGCTCTGTGAATTCCTCATGTATAATTATGTGTTTTTATTTTACAAGAAAGCTTTCATAAAGCTCTGATACTTTTTTATCGCACCAAATATGCGTGCAACATCAATGCAAAGACATGATCGACTACCAGAAAGGAAAATCTTTCGTTAAAAGCATTACTTTAAAATCCCTTTAGAGAAAATTATTTCCCAATTGATACTTTATTTTAAAAAATAATTTAATTACTTTGTAATGGTAAACATGGGCATCCCTTACTTCTCGTCAGTGACACAAAATCAAACAATTTCTACACACGAAATCATAAGCATTTGAGATAGATTGTTGTGTACGATTCTTTGTTTGATTAACAAATGATACACAAATTTGAAGGTGCTATGAAATTAAACGTCAACTGAAAGTTTTCATTATGCAGTCCATCCTGTTGAACAGTTATGTGAAGCATGGATCTACACTACTGGCCATTAAAATTGCTACACCAAGAAGGCGACAAGCTGCAGACGTGAAATTTATACGAAAGGAAGAAGGTGCTGTGATATGCAAATGATTAGCTTTTCAGCGCATTCAGACAAAGCAGGCGCCAGTAGCGACACCTACATTGTGTTTAAATGAGGAAATTGTTCAGCCGGTTCCTCATACACAAATTGCATTTGAACGTTGTTGCCTGGTGAAAAGTTGTTGTGATGCCTCGTGTAAGAAGGAGAAATGCGTACCAGCACGTTTCTGACTTTCATAAAGGTCGAATTGTAGCGCACCGGTATTGCGGTTTATCTTATCGCAGTATTGCTAATCGCGTCGGTCGAGATCCAATGACTGTTAGCAGAATATGGGATCGATGGGTTCAGGGCGGTAATACGGAACGCCATGCAGTATCTCAACGGCCACCTATCACTAGCAGCCGAGAAGACAGGCATATTATCCGCATGGCCGTAATGGATCGTGCAACCACGTCACGAGCCGTGAGTCAAGAAACGGGTTCGTTTGGAAGACAACAAGTGTCTGCACGAACAGTTCGACGATGTTTGCAGCAGCATGGGCTCTCAGCTCGGAAGCCATGGCTGCGGCTTCCCTTGACGCTGCGTCATAGACAAGAGCGCTTTCAATGGTGTGATTAACGGCGAACCTGGGCGCACGAATGGCGAGACGCTATCTTTTCAGAGGAATCCAGGTTCTGTGTACAGCATCATGATGGTCGCATCCGTGTTTGGCGGCATCGTGGTGAACGCACACTGGCAGCGTGCATTCGTCATCGTCATACTGTGCCATCACCTGGCGTGATGGTATGGGTTGCCATTGGATACACGTCTCGGTCACCTCTTGTTCACATTGACGGTGCTTTGAACAGTGCACGTTACTTTCTGGTGTGTTACGACCCGTGGGTCAACCCTTAATTCGAGCCCTGCGAAACCCTACGTTTCAGCAGGATAATGCCCGACCGCATGTTGCCGGTATTGTACGGACCTTCCTTGATACGGAACACGTTCGGCTGTTGCCCTGGCCAGCACGTTCTGTAGATCTTTCACCAATAGAAAACGTCTGGTCAATGGTTGCCGAGCGACTGGCTCGTCACCAAACGCCAGTCACTACGGTTGATGAACTGTGGCATCGTGTTGAAGCTGCATGGGCCTCTGTACCTGTACATGCAATCCAATCTCTGTTTGACTCAATGCCCAGGCGTATACCTGCTGTTATTATTGCCAGAGGTGTGTGTGTGTGTGTGTGTGTGTGTGTGTGTGTGTGTGTGTGTGTGTGTGTGTGTGTGTGTGTGTGTGTGTGTGTGTGTGTGTGTGTGTGTGTGTGTGCTGCTGTTATTATTGCCAGAGGTGTGTGTGTGTGTGTGTGTGTGTGTGTGTGTGTGTGTGTGTGTGTGTGTGTGTGTGTGTGTGTGTGTGTGTGTGTGTGTGTGTGTGTGTGTGTGTGTGTGTGTGTGTGTGTGTGTGTGTGTGTGTGTGTGAGTGTGTGTGTGTGTGTGTGTGTGTGTGTGTGTGGAAACAGCACAGTAAATATTTTTTTAATTGATTTTGCCGAATTCTTCTAATGCTAGAAAACTTCTGAGATCAAGTATTTTTATACTCAAAATTCACAAAATGCCTTATCAGAAGATCTAAGAACACAAACATCTATCATCATTAAGCATCTGTTAATCATTTTATCTTTTTCAGATATTTTGTATAGGAAGCGTTACATAACGATAACTATGTTAAATGATTGTAACATTTTATACCTTCTATAAAAAGTTAATGGAATGAGTTGCAGTATTATTTGAAGTTTCTTGTTCGTATAAAATTTTATATATCACACAGCTCTAAGAAAACATCAGATGTTTTTGGGTGTCATTTTGTACAGTTCCATGATACAATAGAATTCTTCATTTAAAAGAATTCAGGATTCTACCCCTGACTGTGTCTTTTCGTTGACATAGTCATACATCAATAAGTATGTATGTAATATCTAAGTGAGAAACATATAGAGTAGCGGAATAAGTACGTTATTTAATGTCATGATTTAAAATTATCTCGATTTCTGTTTTTAAAATATTATTTCTCAATCACCATTCACTCATTCACTTATAAAAGTAAACATAGTAAAGTATAGATATGTTCAGTTGGCTTTTTGAGCATAAACGGATGTGATTCATATATATATATATATATATATATATATATATATATATATATATATATATATATATATATATATATATATATATATATATATATATATATATATATATATATATATATATATATATATATATATATATATATATATATATATATATATATATATATATATATATATATATATATATATATATATATATATATATATATATATATATATATATATATATATATATATATATATATATATATATATATATATATGGAAATATTAGCTCAATTGTCAAATTCAGCTTAGAACTATGAATTTAGTTTAGAAGAATAGCTCGTAGGTACATATTCAAATGCATACCATTGTATTTTTTGCACTACTATTTTTTATGATGCTAGGGCTGTGTAACCCTAATTTCTTAAAAATTAAAAGTTATAATTCCAATTTAGTTAAGAAAAAATTGGTTAGTAAATGGTAGTGTTTACTAAAATTAATTATTAGTTTCCGTCCCTACTACTTATTTTCATTGATAAATTAATATTATACATAATGAATAGCTTCTCACTTTTGGATGATAAGACATGAAAAACGAAAAATCTCACAAGTGATAAGAAATAAAATAATTTGTTTTGTTTTTTTTTTCCTCAGACATCAGAAAGACAGTGGTTAAGAGAGTTTATGATGAATTTTTCTCGGGACTCCTCTGAGTAAATTTCACATTTGCATATTCTCACTTTTTCTTATCGTGAAAGAAAAATACAAATTCCCTTTGAATATAACTAGACAAAAATTAAATTTGTTTAAACAAAACTCTTAGGTAAACACCTCGAGATATATGAATAAATAATTAGAGGCAAAATCTGTAGTCATCTGCAAGTCAACCAAATCAGATTCTTAATGCCAAGAAGTAACTGAATTATTATGATTTTTTTTCTTTTTACGTAAAGTTAATTTAAATCATGGTAATTATTTTCTGACTTTATATTTATTTTAATAAATAATTTGGAACAAAAGTACTGAAAATGATGTGAAAGTGATTAATATAATAAGAAAATGTTACATAGATATTATTAACATGTTTAATTCAGTGTATAAGAGATTAATCGTTTCTTAAATGGAATATGCTGCATGAATTACTATCTTAAACTTTCTGTATTCCTTTAAAACTTAATATTATTTACAAACACAATGTTATCGAATTTTTATTCAATATTTTTTCTATCTTATATTTTATAATTTAAATTTTCTCATATCTTTTTAGTATTTTTCTCATTAAAAATACGAAAATTAAATTAATTTGATAATATTATGTATCTTTTCTGAGAGTAACATAATTTTTATAACTTTACTTTCTGGGAGTTTCAATATTTTAATAACATTTATTAATTGTTATTATCTAGTTTCATTTATTTTTATTGAAAAAGCCTTAAATATGCTCCATTATTTATTTTTGTTATAACATATCAATATTTTTAATTTAATTTTGCTTAAATATTAATTCTTAAATAATTGCTTCATATCCCTCTATCATTCAAATAATCAACAAATATTATTGAGCAAAATTTAAAATAACTGATTTTTAAAAATACCGTATATATATTACAGAAATAAACCTATTACTGATGCTTATTTTAGCGAAGAAAACCATGTTCATAAACTTTATTTTTCTTCAAAAATACCATCATATTTAGTGCACTTACATTTCAACATATTCATAAAAAACATGAATTCCTACATCATTAAATTTGGAAATTAAAAACAGCCCTTGTTTTTTTAAATATACATTGCTACGTTTTTTCTTTTTCTTTTTTTTTTTTTGGTAAAAACAAAATAAAATTGTTTGTTTTATTTGAATACAATTTTTATGAAATCATTTCAACCTACTGATAATTTCATTCATTCCCTGAATTTTGAAACTTCTTAAGTTTTTTAGAATTAAATTTAGAAAATCATTTTAATGAGAAAATATAAACAGAACGTGATAAGATATGTTTTTAAATATCTATCTCTGAAGAGTGTAATATTTTATAAGCACCAAATTACACATTGCTTTGACGCAGTAATTAAGCCCCTAGAGAAAATTAAGCATCTTGAAAGTAGATAGATGAAAGCATTTAAGCAGCCGACAAAAGAATCGTTACTGAAATTGTGGATAAACAAGAGGGTTTCTTTTTCTTATAACCGTTTCTAGCAACTAACTGCTGAATTCCAAAGGAAAAATTTACACCTGGAAAGAGAAACATTTTATTATTTTTTCAATTATAAATTTTAAAATTTAGTTATAACGAACTAAAAGGAAAAGAATTCAGTACTAAAATATTTTTTACATGTGTTTTATTAAATAAATATATTGTACTTTTTTTATTTATTCAGATACAAATTTTACAATATAAGTAGACAAATGAATGCAATATCTGATATAAATTTTAATCGAAAAGATAATTTAATCGATAAAAAAATTCCATAATATAACTGCAACTCTTAAGTAAATTCCTCGACTCTTTAAGGCAAATAAATTATGCATTTATAAAGCTTTAGATGTAAATAATAACGAAAATATCTTAAGCTAGAGCAAATAAAGTTTAAGTTGTATGTTTTTACTAATGTTAGAGAGAAAATTCTGATCTTTATTTTTATTTATATTAATGAGAATGACTTATATCTTTGGTTTATTTTTAACAAGTTTTCTTAAAGCATAATGTTAAAATATCTGTAGGAAATCTGTTAATATCTGTCATGTTTGAAAATGTGTAAATGAATTATGATATTACTAACAATGATTATAGTGCATGAATTAAAGTTCCATTTAATTACTTTTAAAAATTGTAAAATTGTTGCAATTATAATGAAAACTTATTCAGGAGTATTTGAAATGTTTTCCTTTATATAAAACTAATTATATGAATATGAGTAAAAAACATTCCTGCAATAAATAAATCCAATATGAGCATATTAGCAATGTACTTGACGCACATAATAGAGTAATTATGAAGATTTAAATTCATTTAGCATTCAATAATTTCAGCCACGTTCAAAATATGAGAACTATAACAAATATTGAGGGCTTACTTCTCCAAATTCCCGTTTTAAATTAAGCATTATCCGATATCTTAATATACTATACATCGTAGACTATAACCTTTGGCTGAATCAGAACTCAATTTGCTGACTTTACCCAAAAAAGTCACAGATATTATATGAAAAGCGAAATTTTTCTAATTTTAGTTTATGTGTCTTAGTTAACTAACATCTTGTGGTAACTTCGTTAATTTTAAAATACTTATCTTGTACAATCCATATAAATGTGTTTTTATAATTGCTTTGCTTTATTTTATTTTGTTAAAGAACCTAATGGTAATTATTGTCCTAAAATTTTACTTATAGATATACTTGAAACGATTTTATTTTAGACATTTATCTGAGTAAAGTACAGTAATTTTACAGAATATAAACTCGTATTCAAAAAGGAATCTAATTTTGAGATTCGGTCAGCACTTCCAACTTCCTTACATTCAAATCATAAGAATTTAGAATGAATAATAAACACATTCTGAAAATGGATGAAACTGTCAAATATAACTAAATAAATTCATTTCAAGAAAAGAATAAAATTATTTCAAAATCATTCAAAATTTCATCTTTAACTTGTCGGCAAAATATTTGTGTTACAAAGAACTTATATCTAGTTTATATTCTAATGTGTAATTAAGGAATAGTATTAAAAAGCGTTGAGAAAGTTTGGGAAATACGTTTGCGCATATTACTACCAAAACGCATCACATCGACTTTCAGATGATGTATTAAATAATCTTACCAAAAATGCATTTGAATTAATTTTACTATAGTTCAAAAAAATCAAAAACCACCAAATTTTAAACTGAAAAAAGAATTCAAGCATATTCAATCTGTCGGAAGGAATTATGTTTAAATCTTTTGTTTTCAAGAACATTAGAAAGTTAATTTCTATGAATCTTTTTTAAGTAATTAAAAGGTTGATTGGACTTAAATTTATAATGAAAAGTTTGGAGTTTTTAGTCTTTTATCTATGAAAATAAGAGGAATGGGTTTTGCCTGAAGAAATTTCATCCCTCAAGAGTAAAGTTCTTTTACAACTTTTATGATACAATCTTGAACTGAAAAGCTAATACATTATGCTCACTCCCTGAATTTGACACTGAGCTTACTTAGACAGCGTAAAAACACAGAGTCTTCTTGGTACGATGCATAATTTATTCCGAAAAATCTGAAGCATCATTCCTGTGATTATGTGTATGTTTCACATAGAAAGTTGGTAATTTAACCAATTTTGAAAGGTGATTGATTATGATGGCTAAATAATTCGAAATGAGTACCTTCAAAACTTCATGGTTCATTGGCTGTTTCCGCGCTGTCTTCGTGAATACCTATGCCAAGTTTAGGAATGACTGCGAGACGATTACCACATACCACAGTGAGGGATGCCCATATATCATTAACGATATAAAATGTCCGAAGTTGCCTTCTTCGTAAAAAAGGCAGAGGATCAGTTAACTACCGAAAACAATGTGAGTTAAACTTTAAGTATTTCTAAGTAAACGAATCAGTGGTTTTTGCCACTGTCTGTCGCTATATTATTCCTGTGTCAGTTCTGACAACTGTGTCATTAATGATGTATGGGTATCTAATACATCATCAAGTGAATTGTAATTTTACATCACGGTCATCTGTAGAGACCACAATTGAGCTGACACTTTTCTCACTAACTCACAAAGACAGAAGGTAAACAGTCGATGAAACATATTGTTTTTAAGATATTCTTTTTGAGTCTTTGGTCAGTACTATCTATCTTTCTGCCAAAGTGATTTAATAAAACAATTTTTCCCATAAAAGACACACATAACCACAAGAATAAAGTTTGATTGTTCGAGCTGAATTACATATTATTCTCACTGAATGGCGTACCTCCCCTAAAATCTAAACTTCTCTCATCAAACTGTGCAGATACTTATAGTGTTTTGACTCTTCAACATAAGAATCGGATCTCATTAGGTTAGTTTTGTTTGACTTGAAAATAAGAAAGTTTTATCACATTCAGAAAATGCATTTTTTAAAAACATCCTTTCTCGTGACATTTTTGGAATTCAAGTGGAAGTTACTTCCAATTTTGCATTTGCAAATAAATGTAAAAACTTGTTTAGTTTGAAAATTATATGCTTTGCAAAAAAAAAAAATTGCTAAACAAAACTATTAAAATACATTTCAAAATAAATTCTAAAAAATTAATTTTTGTATATTTCTTGAGATTGAATAGTAACTGCCAAACTCTATACTTCAAAGAGGTTTTGGGTCAAAAAATTAAAAAATCAGCCTAAGATTAGTAGAATTCCTTAACAAATTAACTTTTCCCGAAAAAAAACTTATAAAGAAACATTTTTGAAAACAGTTTTAGATTATTTAAAGACTGACTTATTTAAAAAAATTTTCAATAATTTTAGGGCACAAAAAGATCTCGGGTATTAACTTTTATAAGCTTTTGAATCACAGAAAGTAAGGCAAAAAATTTTATGTATGGTCAAAGTTACGTTTTTACGCATACTAAGGCACTAAATGAACTTTCCCACAACAAGTTACCTAATTATATGTTTCTAATTCCTTTCAAAGATAAGATAAGATTCATAATCAATAAAGGAGGATATTGTTTTCTTCTAAAAAGAAAATTAATTACTTATCTTCTGGGAAAAAATATCGAATGTTATTGAGTACTTATAATTAACTATGATGAAAATAGTAAAAGCAAAAATCTAGATAAATATAATCCTAATTCTGATTTTCTAAAAACAATTTTGTGCTGAGTCAAACTGAGAAAAGCTGAATGGAATGATATTAAACTTATATCTGGATATTGGTCTCAAGATAATTTAAGACAAAGGCTGTGCCATTTCGAAATTTCGATTATAGTGTTTGCAATTAACACTGATTTAACTTCTCTCAAGTGGGTTCTTAGCCCTCTAAAACTAAATAAATGCCAACGCACATTTATTGAAATATCAATTTTTCAGTAGATAAATGCCAACGCCAATATCGTAATAAATGCCAACGCACATTTATTGAAATATCAATTTTTCAGTAGATAAATATTCCGATACAAATATTGCACATTAAATATTACGATGCAGAATGTATCAATGTCTTTTTCTTTGAAGCAATATTTTCAAACTTCCACACTTAAAAATGCATACCTTTCAACTGAGTTGAATTTAATGAGTGATGGTTAATAGTATGATTTATTATCCATCATTATATTTCTTAAATTAAATTCAGTATAATAAAATAAATACACAAAATAGTCATAATATAAGAGAAGGCTGTCAACCATGTAGTCTTTTTATTAATAAATCTTGGAAAAATAGGTAAGTAATATTAAATAAAAAAACATAAGATCATTTTTCAATTTAAACATCAACATATATATATATATATATGTATATATATATATATATATATCTTAAGCAAGATTATTGTTCAAATAAATGTTACAAGATAAAGGATTAAATATATAATATTGAGGAAAAAACCTGTATCATTTAACAAATTTAATTGATATTTTATATTTTGCTAAAAAGGAAATAGGTATAATAAATTTAATAAAATTTTATGATTAAAATTAAATGCTAAATTTTTTTTAAAAATATTCTGAATAAAATTGAGTGCAGAAGAGTGTTCAGTCTAATTTTTTAAATACCTTAAAATAAATTCATTTTGCCCATCATAACTCTGAAATTACATTAATTGAAATAAATTAGGAAATCAAATACTTTTATCAAATTTATTTAACATCAATTTTTCAATGATTAGTTGGTTTTAGTTTTATATACAGCATTTAAATAAATTTTCTGGAGTCTAAATAATGAGCAAACCTAAAGAATTCTGGTCTTTTTGTGTTAATTTCTTATGCTTAAATATTTTTAGTATGTATTGAAAAAGGATGACATTTTTAACAAATACATTAAGTTTTTTCTTGAAATAAGGAATAAACATTGAGATTAGAATATCAAAATTCTATTTGAAAACTTATATATTTCTTCAAAAACTTAATGAACTTTAAAAATCTATCTAATTAACTAGTAAAACTGAATAAAAATTAAATAAATTAAGTACATGTTTTAAATAATAAAATATAAGAATATATTCAATTCAAAAAAGAAATGTTTTACTGTTATTAGATATTTGAATAAAACGCACAAATAGTTGAGATATTATACCTTTGGCAAAATAATTATTTCTTTCTGCGATAAAATAGAAAGAACTGTTATGGATTATATTTCTTATCTAATGTATCATCTAATACATCCAAAATATAGAAAAAGTGTTTTAAATTATCCTGGATATAATGAAAAATGTACTAAAACTCTGAAGAAAGTAAAAATATAGTATTTATTCTTTTATTTTAGGTCATAAAGCAAAAATTGTGTATATATTTTATTTAATAATATCATTAAGATAGAATTTTATAATAGTAAAAATAGAAAATATGATAAAAATATTAATTTTTCTTAATTTACAGTTATTTGTCATTGATAAAAGAATAGACAGGAATGTCACTTACTTAAATATTTACTCATATGTTTCGAATTAAAAAAATTTAATGCTTGTAGATAGAGGAAATATTAAACTTTTGTTGTCATAAGCAATTTTATACTTTTTGCTTCTTATTAAACCTTACAGCAATTGTTTTTTTGCATACAAACACATTTATTGCAGAAAATCAATTATTTGAGACATAACAAAGTATCTGACGAAGGGAAATTCGAAGGCGTTCAAGGTCGTTAAACGAATTTTATATTCTTTACTTTTAAGCACGTATAAAAATTCATTGAATACGGTAACTTATCACACTTACCGTATTTTTCGTAAGATTCTATTTCCGTCAGTTCCACTTCGACGGGCTCTAATTAAAATTTTTTTTTTTAATTTTTCGGATGAACTTTTAATATCGACTATTTTTGAATTCGCAAACCAATCTCAACAAGTCCCCAAGCAAATCTAGAAGTATTCTTTAAATATTTGAAACTATTTTTAATCAATCATCATTCATTTAGAGAGATGCTTTTATATTTTTCTCATTCAGAAAATTAGAATCAAAGTAATGTAAGTAAAATGCATGAAATATTTTACTTGAATAAATTCTGATGTATGTAATTCTTGGCATTTAAAGTTTAAATAAATAGGATTTTGAAAATTACTAGTTAAAATAATCATAAAAAAAAGTTTCTTGATTTATTGGTGCTATTTTTAATATAAACATTTTCTTAATTCCTTTAAAATGAATAATATAAAACAATGTTATTTAAATTATTACACTTTAAAAAGAGTATTTGCATCAGCCTAATGTTATTCCTTCTAAGAATCCAATTCTTGACACATTTTTAAACATCCCCTTATTATCTTAAATATGTGTTATAATTTTCAATGTGATATTACTTTACTATGGATTAAAGTGCTAATATTTTTGCTTAAATTAATATTACGTTCTGAAATATATTATAAGGACACCAAAATTATAAGGTGATACCACACTACACAATCACTTTTGATTCATGTAAAATCTTTGATGTAACATTGTAAGGGTTTTTATCATGTGAATGAACGCAGTCCTTTATCTTAATATCTACATCAGCAATTGATATCTTCGCCATATCGGAAAAGGGAAACATTTTTTAATACCACACGCACTTGTTTATCTCGACATTGAAATATCTGGAGGCACTAAAATCGAAAAAGAGACATCAACGGAACAGATTGTGGAAGCATGAAAACTGTGGTTTTCGGTGGATCCAAATAATGTGGGAACAAAACTTTTTGCGTTATACTATGGACCTGCAGTAATCGTATTATGCAGTTTCACAACAACCTCAATTCGGACAGATGGTCAAGCATATCAAGGTTGATCCCAAGTGATAACAGTTTTTTCAGACTTTCTTAAAAATCGTGCACATTTTGTAGAGTACATTGGCTTCATGTTAATTGGCAAATTTTCCAGTATAGTTGTATTTTTATCAGAGGTATTTTCCTAACTAATCAAAATAACCTTGTCGACTCCCCTCATTGCTTCATTGTAAATCTCTTCTTGTGACCACATTTGAGATCCTAACTGAGGAAATTTCTTTCATACTTCAAAAGATTTTTCATGACAATGTTTTGCGATTGATGTTTCTATATCTAACTGCAAATCATGAAGAGTATATCCTTCTATGCAAATCTCGTAGCTTTCTTGTACATGATATGCAAAATGTAGCCTCTATGTATGTGATATGTAACATATGTAAATTGTCATTAATCCTTTGAATTTATTTTTTTTGCAAATGCTTCAATCATTCAATAAAGGATTCGAAATAGTATTATTAAAGTTTTCCAATACATTAGTCTTTCCAACGTCGTTCGCAATTCTTCAATATACTGATCGATCACCGTAAGCAAAAAGTGTGCGTGTGTGTGTGTGTGTGTGTGCATGTGCGTGCGTGCGTGTGCATGTGCGTGTGTGCGTGCGTGCGTGTGCGTGCGTGCGTGTGCATGTGCGTGCGTGCGTGCGTGTGCATGTGCGTGCGTGCGTGTGCATGTGCGTGCGTGCGTGCGTGCGTGCGTGCATGTGCATGTGCGTGCGTGCGTGCGTGCGTGCATGTGCATGTGCGTGCGTGCGTGTGCATGTGTGTGCGTGCATGTGCATGTGTGTGCGTGCGTGCGTGTGTGTGCGGGTGTGTGTGTGTTATTCTTTTAATCGATGTACCAAGATAGTGCGGTTGTAACAGTTTTTTTCACTTTATGTTAAATGCATTAAAACATGCCCCAATACTTTGGAAATTAGTTGATAGTGAGAATTGTTTGCTACACTGAAATAACTCAATGGTAAGATGATCGAGCTGCTATCAAATGCGTCACATTGCTTGGGATTGTGAGTAGATAAATTATACTTATGAAAATGTGTGGTTATTATAACAACGACTCTTATAATCAAATTGTAATTTTACAGTAATATTATCGACTGATTAATATTTCTTTTACACTTGGAATATTAAACATGTAATGGTAGTTCAACGGAAATCTAATGAAATTAATTTTTAGTAACCCTTACAAATCTATATTTTAGTTATACTTGTAATTCAGAAGTACCAAGAATCTGAAATTGAACCTTTTTTGGTATCACATTTTTAAATAGTGATTAAATTTTGAAAACAATCATTCGAATATTTGCAAGTAAATGATTTTCTCTTGATTTTTTTCAATTTGTTTTCCTTATTCTTGGTAAATTTGAATATTTTACATCATAAACAAAAATCCCTTAATACCAGTCACTTTGGTGCTATTTAACATAAAGATTTTCTTTAAGACTACGGATCATTCTATGTTCGAGTTGTAATTTTTGCAAAAATTAAGGGAAAGAATATATAAGAAGGAAATGTTTCAAACTAATTAAAACACATTTCCTTCTGTCATATTCTATTCTTTAATTTTCTACTAATTTCAAGTGTTTTTATTATTTAAAATAATTTTTATTAACACAGATTTCCTCTCTCTCTAATAGAAAATTAAAAATATGATCTCATACATTATTACTTGCTTATAACAAAGGGAAAAATTCCTAGTTCTTATCGAGAATTGTAACTTTCTCTACTTTGCAAATTATGCTTTCCTGAAAGAAATCTCATATTTTAAAAAATATTCATTTTAGAAAACTGATAATCAGTTACCACATTTTCTTTCAAAAAATTTTGTCATTGATATTTTATTGACGAACTGCTAACTATTTACAACTGGCCATATATACCTGCTAAAAACCAAATGTGACATATTTTCAAATCTAACCATTTTTTATTATTTAAAATTTTTCACCAAATATTTGATTTTTACAGTTTTATACTATTGAGTTTATTATACATTATTAGAGATTATAGAATAAAAATTAATAGAGTAATAATTGGAGACTTTTTAAATGTTATATCTTGATCTTAAATATTATTTTATTCCTTTTATTCCATGTGAAAATTAAAAAAAATGAATATTATTTCACAACTGTTTCCATGAGTAACTAAAAATACTTTACCATTATTCACAAATTGTTAGCTCCAGAGAAAATAATACATAACTTTTTTTACTTTTTTTTCTTAAGATTTTGTCTTCAAATGATTTTTTTATTTTTTACTTTTAAAAAAGTTACTGAGAGGATTTCAAAACAAATGTAAGGGCTTAGAATAAGTCACCCCCAAGGGAAAGTTTCAAACTCATTTATTGATATCTTGGATTTCCAGTTTTTCTTTTCTCAACGCACTCTTGCAGAAATTCAATCCAATTGTAACATCTTTTGGATTTGTTGGAGACTTCTGAGAAGAGGTGTAAGACTTTATTAGCTTTTGTTCTTACAAATCAGAAAAAGTATTTTCTATTCACTTAAATTCAATAAGTAGTAATATTTGAAAATTTAATTTTGAAAGTGTAACTCAAAATAACTTTCAAAATTTTATTATTATGCTTTAGAAATGGACAATGCCATAAAGGATATGAAAATTCAGATATAATATTAAAATAACTTTTAGAAAATAGTTAAATGTTACACAAATTTTTAATGTCTTTTTACGACATGAATATATGAATATAAATTATGCATAGGTAAAAAAAAATATATGATATTTAAAAATTTAAGTTGCAGAAAGTGTGTGTGTTTATACTCACGAATGAATTTTATGAATTTTGAAAGGATAAAATATTTGATCAGAATTTATTTAATGATAATCCTGTAAATTTTTGCCGAATAGGAACTTAAAATACAAGGTAAAAACCGACTTATGAAATTACTGGTTTAATATAATTAATTTTTCTTTCAGATTCATTTTTAAATGATTAAAAGTTGTTTTCAAAATGTTTATATCAAATGTTATATGTTTTCGCATTAATATGTTTTCAAAATATTTCAAAATGAAATGTATTGCTACGCAGAAAATCTAAATTTCATTTAACCACTGTCTGTACTGAAAAATATCCTATTTTGGAAATTTGTACACAGAACTATATTAAATTTTTTTAAAAAAATAAATATCATTTTTCGTATATTAGAATAAAAGTGCCTTGTAAACACCCTTAAAATCTTGCATTTTTGGTTCGTAACCAATTTAGTTTCCATAATATTAGATATTGTTATGGGAAAAGGATATGGATATAAAGTTACGTTTATTGATAAAGGCGCTGTTTAATAACATTATCGTACTTTGATTACATACTTTGAATAAATGTGGGCTGAGTAACATGTTTGTAATAATGGTATCTTGTAAGAATATGTCTCTATCACTCATTAGCTTTCACTAAATAATTGCAAAATAAGTCTATGCTATAGCATCTTATTTCATCAGTCATACAAATTATTTGATTTTAACTGATCAGCTAACATTTTTTAGAATACTTGAATTTTGCTTTACGATAAATGTGAGAAAATGCACATTATATAACCATCAGAATTATTAAAAATTTTTATACTTGGAAGTAGAAGTAGATAATGGTTTTCGTGCAAGTGGGCTTGTTTAAAAGATGAATGTCAATTTCTCGTTAAAATTTGCATATTTCAATTAATTAAAGAGCAACATAAAATAAATATCGTGTTTTAGCAATAAAATAATCTTACTTCTTACAATTTAATTATCCTCCAATTTTGATAAAATTTCTGTCAGAGTTTTTAAATATGTAAGTTATTTCGATCCTTTTGCATATTTTTGAATTTGTAATCGGATGTATTTTTAACGAAACACTGAATAACATCCAAAAATTAAAATTTATTGATCGGAAATTATTAGTC